>RCUC01148280.1:0-64579 GCA_003697995.1 Taxidea taxus jeffersonii | reverse complement strand
GTGGTCCCAGGGTTCTGGGATCAAGCCCCACATCTGGCTCTCTGCTCCGCAGGGAGCCTGCTTCTTCCTCTCTCTCTCTGCCTGCCTCTCTGCCTACTTGTGATCTCTGTCTGTCAAGTAAATAAATAAATAAATAATCTTAAAAAAATAAATAAAAAGTTAACTTGTACATTTAATAGAAAAAGCCTCAGCATTTAAGATATACAAACGTTTGGCTTTGTTCTCATATATTGATCAAATTTAAAATATTAAAATTAATTGCTTTAAATGTAGGTAGAAAAAAGGCCAATGTGTTTAGAAGAATAGGAAATAGTCCTTGGGTTGCAAAATTATCAAAGAAATTTATTAGCAGTACAATTAGGTAATTATATTGAATGAAAGGTTAAATGACTTCAGTGAACAAAATAAGTGTACTTGAGGGGAAAATTTTTTTAATTGATTTAAATTAATTGATTTAAATTAATAATTACTTATTTCATGTGTTTTCTTGTTGAAATAAATACTCAGTGTAGGAAAGTAGTAACATAGATAAGTAATATGAAATCAATGTTTCTTATTTTCTTGATATGAGACTTTATTATTTTATGTTTCAGACTTATCACAGATGCTATACTTAGGCAAGGAGGAACCTAATTTTTCCATTCTTTTAATATTCTAAATAAAAATTCTGTCTTTTTATCCCATAGTGATAACTAATTTGTTTATAATCCCAGAATACAAACTTGAACTATAAAACTGACCCATCAAATCAGGAATGTGCCTCTTGTTCTTAGTGAAAGTAGATACATTGTAAAATTTCTAGTTGACCAAAATTATCTTTTACTGTTGCCGTCATGATCAGAATAATATTGTTTTCATTTAGTTCTAAGTTTCTTATAAAACAACTCCTCCTTTATTAAAGTATACAATTGCAGTTTCTTGTTAGCCCTGCCATTTAAACCTACCAGTTCTGAGGAGTGGCCTCTTCAAAGATGTGCAGAAACAGATCCTGAATATATATTGTTTATCTTTTTTGCCTTCATGAATATACAGGACAATAATTTGCAGGTACAAAAAAAAAAAAAGGACAAGAAACATAAATAAAATGCAGACTGGTGATCAGTTCCCTAAAGGGAATTACTAAAATAAACATGGTGGTGTTCCCAAGAGTTCAGAACAAGGACTTCTCTCATTATTTAAGTGGATTGTAATTCGCCAAGTGTATCAGCCACGTGAACTTTCTCTAGTAAGTGCTTTCCAGAAAAACCACTAACTCAAGTGTTTTGGTTGGGGAAGGATATGCACATTTATAGAAAATGATCTATCATAAATGTTAGACTTCAGGAAATTATAATTCTATTAATTAGATTTCATCAATCTAAATATTTATAATTAGTAACTGAATGCATTTATTCAAGTAAAATTAAAATAATTACACTGAGCAAGGAAATTTATATACTAGATACTAGTATATTTATATACTATACTATTATATATATTTTATATTATATACTAGTATATTTATATACTATAAAAGGAAATTTATATACTAGAAACCAATTATTAGCAGAAAAAAAATCTCATTTTACCAAAGAAGGGGAGAGAACAGAGAGAGAGAGAGGAGAGAAAGAGAGCAAGTGAACCAGCACACACAAAGAATTAGCAAGAAGGAGAGGCTTTCATCATGGTAAGCAATAAATAATGAGTTAGTAGAGTTTAGCATTCAACCAACCATTCTAAACATTTAGAATTCTTTAGTCCTTTACAATTATATAGAACTTGATGATGACCATCTTGGTCCCCAAGGTGTTAAAATAAATTTAGGTTTTCTAATTGTCTTTGGACGTCTTTATAGATTCCACAAAATCAATATTTGTATTATTAACAAATTCAGGTTTCCTACCTTAAACAGTCCATTAACTATTCCCTCTGATTTCACTTTAGCTACATTATATTCTCTACTTAAGAGGACAGAGGTATACCATAATATAATGTATGTTGGATCCCATCCTCCTTATACTCAAAACACATTAATGGCTTTACGTTGACAATAAAGAGGAATCTACTAGGCCTGAAAATTCTGGTTTTCCTTTCTATAAAATCTCAGCATAGATCTTCTCCCTTTTATTCATCAATATCCTTCACCAAAGTCCACCTTTAATACTTAACAAACTCTCACTTTACAGTGTCTGTTTACATTGGCCATTTTGCCTAGAAGGCTCTTTTCTTCCTCAGATCTCTAATTCTGAAGTTTTCTTAACTGGTTTGTATGAATGTCTCCCTTTAAAGTGGTCTTCTGAGACCACCACCCCTAACATAGATCCTTCCCCCTTGGTTATTCTCCAGAACAGGAACCAGGTCTGTATCTATAACCAAGCATCTATATTGCTTTGGACAATGATTGGTACCTAGTAAATATATTTTTTAAATGTTTCATGAATAATGAAATTCAGTTGAAAAAGCATTGAGTGAGGGGCATCTGGGTGGCTCAGTCCTTAAGCCTCTGTCTTCAGCTCAGGTACATGATCCCAGGCTTCTGGGATTAAGCCCCGCATCAGGCTCCCTGCTCAGAGGCTTCTCCCTCTTCCACTCTCCTAGCTTGTATTCCCTGTATTCCCTTTCTTGCTGTCTGTCTGTCTGTCTCTCTCTCTCTCTCTCTCTCTCTCTCTGTTAAATAAATAAATAAATAAATATCTTTTAAAAAAATGGGTGTCCATGTGATCTGGTAGAGCAAGCTACACTAAGCAATTCATGATTTTAATTTTTAATATTGCAGTTGATATTGATTCTTTGAAAACTATTCAAGTACTCAGAGATATGTTGAAAATATTTGTTTTTAGGCATATTTTTACCTTCTACTAAATATGCAGTATACTGAGGCTATATAGTAAGAAAGTTAGCCTAATTCAAATCACAATTCCTCTGTGAAGACTTCATATAGTTTGACAAATATTGACAGATATTTTAACACCTATTATGATACTAAATACAGTTTTAGGAAAAAAAATTGATGTTAAATATCATACTAAAATTACCTATTTTTACATACTGAGCCATTAAAACTATATGAAATTTTTGTAAGAATATTTATAATTAGGTGTTTTAAACATTCAACAGGCTTGCTTCCTTAAAACCTGACAAGGAATTAATGAATGCACATTTATTTATATATTGAATCTGTGTTAATGAATATTTTCCATTAAATTTTTAATAAAACTGGTATTAATGGCTCTATGAATTTTGAGGGAAATAAATAGTATTTAATATTTTAATTGTAATTATTCCAATAAATATGTAAGACTCCAAACCCCCAAAGAGCAGAGACCACAAATAATCAGTTATTATAGACATTACTTAGGAAGTGAGCCAGAAACCAAGATGCTGGCTGCTGAGTCTCTTAATGGCTGCTTTCATTTCCTGATTCCTCAGAGTATAAATAATTGGATTAAGGAGGGGGGTGATTATAGAGTAAAACACAGAAAGAAACTTATCTACAGAGTAACTACTGAATGGGAAAGCATAGATGAAGATAGTGGGACCAAAGAAGAGAGTGACCACAGTGATATGAGCAGATAGTGTGGACACTGCCTTGGAGGATGCCCTGGAGGAGTGCTGCCAGATGGTGACCAGCATGACAACATAGGATATGAGCAAGAAAATGAAGCAGACCAGGGAGAGGAGTCCACTGTTTGCAATCACCAAGAGCTCTAGGATATAGGTGTCAGTGCAGGCAAGCTTGATGACCAGGGGAAGGTCACAGAAAATGCTGTCCACAATGTTGGGACCACAGAAAGGTAAACCTGCAGTGAAAACCATCTGGCTTGTGGTATGTATGAACCCAATTGCCCACGAGAGCAGTAGAAGTACAATGAGAGCCCTGTGATTCATGATGGTCTTATAGTGCAAGGGTTTACATATGGCAACATACCTGTCCATGGCCATAGCTATCAGAAGAGACATCTCTCCACCCCCAAAGAAGTGTACCAAAAACATCTGGGCCATGCATCCCCATAAGGAGATGGTCTTGTGTTTTCTAAGGAAGTCTGTAATCACTTTGGGGGTTGTAGCAGAAGAAAGACATAAGTCAAAAAATGATAAATTTGCCAGAAAGAAATACATGGGGGAGTGAAGATTGTTGTCAACTATTACAGAGATCACAATGAGGAGGTTTCCTACTATGATGGCTACATAGACAAGAAAGAAGATTGCAAATAAGAATATTTGAATTTCTTGGGAATTGGAAAGTCCCAGCAAGATGAACTCAGAAACACTTGATCTGTTGTTCAGGAGATCCATTTATCCTTTTGCATGTTTGTCAGAGGTTGCCTAGAAGAAGAAAAAAAACAGGATGTCATAGGGACTGAGAAGTCAGTAAACCTGATCTTTACTTACATGCTGTCTCATATGTAGGCAAACAACCATTTTGGTAATATGACTACTTTGCAGGTATTTTTCAGGAGATATTTCAAAGGACCGCATGACAGTAGAAGTGTGGAGGGCATGGAGCCAACGAAATGAAATGTGTGTGTTGGTTACAGGGGTAAGGTTAGTTGGACATTTGAGAAAACCTCTCCCTTCTTGTTCAGCTGCAGATCAGACTGTATGTGAATATTTAACTTAGTAGAATGTTAGAAAAAAGTTCTGGAAGGCATCAGCAAAACAGATTTTTATCTTTCAGGAAGTCATTTACTGACACTTTTTTTGTGACAGTCTCAGTATGCAGTAAAAAGTTTGCCATATTAGGGGCACCTGGGTGGTTCAATCACTTAAGCACCCAACTCTTGGTTTCAGCTCAGGTCATGATATCATGAATGGATGAGCCCCTTGGAGGCTTGCGCTGAATCCATGGAGACATCTTCAGATTTTTTTTCCCTCTCCTCTGCTCATACTCTCTCAAATAAATAAAATCTTTAAAAGGGGTTTGCCATATTAAATATTGCTGAAGTCATATAATCTGCATTATGCTTCCTGAACTGATTATACTCCATGAACATACTGTAGATAGAAGGTTGCATGTAAAAACACTTATAGCTGAGATTAAAGGCAATTACTGAGAAAGAGTAAACTTTTTAGACTTGAATGACCAGATTGACACTCAGAACTACACGTGCTCCTTTACATATTGCTTAACTATTGCTTAACTCTTCATGTGATTAGACATAAAGTGTATCCTATCTGTGCATGCTTATCCAGTTGTTGCAAAATTGAATTAAATATCCATTTTTATCTGGTATCTGTTTTTAAGTCATATGTTTTCATATATGTAAGTGTATAGAAACATCTAAATCACTTTTTTAAGACTAGTGAAGTTTACCATTGTAGTCTTGTTCCACTTAACTCCATTAGTGAGGGGTAAGAGATATGTAAGGTGAATCATTGATATTTGTAAACATGGCTTTAAAAAAATTAAAATATGGGGGCCCCTGGGTTGCTCGGTCATTAAGCATCTGCCTTCGTCTCAGGTAATGACCCCAGGGTCCTGGAATTGAGCACCACATCAGGCTCCCTACTCAGTGGGAAGTCTGCTTCTCCCTCTCCCATTCCCCTTGCTTGTGTTCCCTCTCCCACTGTATCTCTCTCTGTCAATTAAATAAATAAAAAAATCTCTTAAAAATTAAAATATGATGGATTGTTTGAATAGAGTGCCATGTTGGGTTACTTAGCTTCCTTGGACCTATCCTTTCTCACAGTTATTTCCTTTAAGTTCTTTTAACCTTTAACTTCACTGAGATGGAAAAAGCCATAGATATTATGTTACTAACTAAAGTGGATTCATCTAAGCTAAATGAACTTTTAAAAAATACACACATATCAAGGGAATATGTCAGTGCTTGATGTATATAAATTCACTTTTTAAAAACCTTCCTGTTTGCCTGATTGTAGCTCTGTCTTTCAAGTCTTATTACAGGCTTATTGTTCATCTCCAGTCCTTTCCTTGCTTTTATGAAAACCTAGACTCAGGACTAATGCAGATTGTCAGAAAAGAAAATAGAATATACATGGTTTTGGGGTACCTTTTAACTTTTGAGTTACACAGTTCAAATTTTTAAAAATATAGTCCATCTAGATAACCATAGTAAACATTTAATCATATTTTCCTTTCTATGTATACTGTCACTAAGATGCACAGTTATTGTAAATGGCTCATAATCTTCCATTATGTATGACACCATCATTAAGAGTACATAAAAACTTCCTTCTTTCACAAGGTAATGGAACTGAAAATGAAAATGTTTGTTTGTTCTCATTCACAGATGTGAATATGTATTTCTTCTTTGTGCTTCATACCTTGGCTATAAGACAGCGATCTTACCTAAGTTATAGCCCCTGGACCTTCTTTTTTTGTCTGAAGTATGCAATAAATACACTTGTAGGTGCACATGGGTCTGGCAGAGAGAGGGTCCTAGACAAGATGCTATCTCTAATTTTTTTTTTTCTTAATGAGCATTTAACTTCTTGGTCATTTTCAGAATGTTGCCATAGGAAAGTTGAATTTTCTCACATGTATTTTCTAATAATTCCCAAGAAGTTAATGGTAGCTTCAATATTTTATGAGTGGTGGCATTCTGTGATTTTCAAAGCCATGAATCAGGCACTTTATCCTTGCATTTTTATTATTTATTTCTTCTAAAATAATTGCATTTCTAAAAACAACAAAGGAACATTCTCTATATTTCTGCTATAATTCAAAGAATGAGATCATTCAACCTGATAAGGATAGTCAAACAATTTGAACATACTTAGATTTCTTTTCTCTAAGAATAATTTACTTAGCCTGGATTGATGAATTATCTTAATTTCCAGCAATCATTGGTATGGTATTTCTGATTTTTGTAATTTTTTTCTAGTTGTAACAAATCAGGCATGTTCCAGGTTAATTTTTCCCTTTCAGCTCTCCCTTTAGTTATCATTTTTGGCATTTGTAATTATCACTTATGGACACATTTAAGGTTATTAATGAAAATAATGAGATAGATGTGTATGTAAAGTAAAGTAACAGGTCAGGATTATGTAACCTACCGGTTTGCACTTCGACTTCAGAAGTAACGTCAGTATGAAATAGTGGCTTAATCATCATCCAGTGATTTTGTTTTCTGCTCTGAACTTCAAAAGACAACAGTATATCAATGTATCCCTTGGTAGAAGACACAGAGGAGAAAACTCATTTGATTGTTTTAAATTCCTCAGAGACTGGTACTAAGTAAGTAATTGGAATTGTTAAATGCAGTTTTGACATGACAGAAATGAGACACCATTTTTCATCCATAAAATTGATGATACTTTAAGGACAATATTCAGTATTCAGATGGGCAGTGGAAAGATAGGACTAGAGTTGAATTATGAGAATTTTGTATGACATTCATTTTTTTGTTGTAGTTTATTTTCTATATTAAGCATTGATAAATGTGATATTTAGGAAAAATTATTCTGGATTATTTTAATTCTAAATTTTATTAAGACTGAAATTTTCACATTTAAACTCTGGCTGGAATTTATTGACAAATAATGTGAGACAGGGGTGCCTGGGTGGCTCAGTGGGTTAAAGCCTCTGCCTTCAGCTCAGGTCATGATCCCGGGGTCCTGGGATTGAGCCCCACATCGGGCTCTCTGCTCAGCAGGGAGCCTGCTTCCTTCTCTCTCTGCCTGCCTCTCTGCCTACTTGTGATCTCTGTCTGTCAAATAAATACATAAATAATCTTTAAAAAAATGTGAGATAATTTTTCATCTTTGCAGTTAAATAACAATTCTTCGACTAAAAATTTGTTTTGCTTTCTTTATAACCTTTTGAGTTTATTATGCTTTCTTTTTTTAAAAGATTTTTATTATTTATTTGACACAAAGAGAGAGATCACAAGTAGGCAGAGAGGCAAGCGGGGGGTGGGGGGGCAGGGTCCCTGCCAAGCAGAGAGCCTGATGCAGGGCTTGATCCCAGGACCCTGAGATCATGACCTGAGCAGAAGGCAGAGGCTTTAACCCACTGAGCCACCCAGGTGCCCCTTATTATGCTTTCTTTATAACCTTTTGAATTTGTTATACTTTATTTATAAGATTTTACATTTGCCGAGAGATCAAGTTCTTCTTCAGGTATGCTCATTTACTGTTTTGTTTTCCCTGACAATTTTTGAGGAGGTACTATGTATTTTACTACTCATTATGTTTACAGCATATTTAATGTATGGAAGGGCAAGTTTGCCCTCACTGCTTTATTCATTCACAGTTTTCTTGGCTAGCTTCATATCTTTTAATTCTAAATAAAATAAACTTATTTTCTAAAGTTAAAACAAGTCCCAATGATATTTTGATATCACAGTATTAAACTTTTAAGAAGGATAGAAAAAATGAACAGAATTACAAGATTGAGTCTTTCCTCAAAAGGATTTTGTCTGCTGCTTTTATAACACAATAAAAATTTCTCATCTTCGTTATCAACAATTTTTTGTTAAATTTAATATTTCTTACTTTGATAATGTATGATCTTTTCTATAACATAATTGATTTTAATTGCTATTGTTTCCTTTTTTAAAATACTTAGGTTGTAAATGGTGTCATTGTAGAAATCTCACTTGTAAATTTTTCCCAGTTAATTGTCTTTTTTGGTCATTTACTGTCATTTACTGATAAATGATCTATAAACATTAATAATATTTTTTTCTAATACATTTATTGTGCCCTATTTCAGTAGCTAGAATTGTAGAGCAATGTTAAAGTAACAGTGATTATAACTGGCTACTGCAGTTTCCCAACCATCACCCTTCTTTCTTGAAAAAAAAGGCAGATTTTCTTGGGATCAGGTGTCCACACTCCCATGGAGTATCCATTGCTGTTCAAAAAGCTGCACCTCACTAGCCTGAGCCAATCACAGTTTTTCATTTTCCTCACCAGTGACTAGTTCAGGCGTGAGGCTTGACTGTGTAGCAGAGACTGCTGAGTAACCTTCTCCCATTCTTCATTAGTGACATTGTACAGCCTTCTTTGCAAGTAAAAGTGGCAAATAACATAAAAGTAAAAAGTATTATCAGGCAGCTACTTGGTAAAAATTCTGTGTAGGGCTGACTCCTGGAAGAGTGCTGCCGTTTGTCTCTCCCTACCTCCATATTTTCTCAGGTTTAATTGGGAAAGTGTTAGTTTTATACTAATGTTAAGTCCTGTAAATATTTATAGGCAAATGCTTTCAGTTAACCATGGTACATATGTAAAACAGAAGGAGTTTAATTACTCTAGTGACAAGAAAGTTGAAATGCTAGCAGCAAATGTTCAAGGAAACGAAAGAAGAATGTCAACTGGATGCTACCCCCAGATCTAAGCTGGAAGGACGAGAGAAGACACACTCTTAACACATCCCAAGGGTGTGTCCTTATGTTCTATTTTCTTCTTCTCCTTTAACAAGTCTCTGTAAACATAGAGGCTTCATTCAACTCACATTTATAATCTCATATTTGTGTAGGTCCAAAATCCAACATTGGTCTCACTGTGATATTATCAGGTGGTTGGCAGGACAATATTCCTTACTGGAAGCTTTGAGAGAGAAACTGCTCCCAGACTCTTGTTGGCTATAGGCCAACTTTAGTTCCAGGTGGTTGTAGAATAACATCTCTATTTCCTCGCTGATATTTAGTCTGGGGTTATTCTTGCTGTTTAGGCATTGCTTGTATTCGTTGGTCATGTCTTCTTCCTCTTCAAAGCCAGAAACAGTACATTAAAGCCTCCTCAAGTCTCATCCTTCTTGTATTCTTTTTGCTTTCTCTGAATCCCTGAAAGGTTCAATGCTTTTAAATACTCATGCATTAGATTAGTCCACCCTGATTATCCAGGATAATCTCCCCATCTGAAGGTTTATAAACAATCATATCTGCAAAGGTCTTTTTGCCATGTAACATAACATATTCACAAGTTCCCTGATAAGGGTGTGGACTTCTTTGGGAGACCATTATTCTGGTTATAACAGCTAATATGCAAGAGTCAGAAGTGCTGTGGCCCATTTCCCTAGGAAAGCTAGAGCCATGGAAGTGTGGCTAAGTTTCAGAGTGAGCCACAGAAGTATTGCAGATGTCTGGGCTAAGGTAGCGTGAGTGTGTGTGTGAGTATGTGTGTGTATATTCTTTGTTGTCCTTCTACCTCATGTTAATCGAACAGTGACACTCAATTGTAACCATCTGGAGGTTAAGTGACTCAGAGTCCTGGAAATGCAGTCTTCATGGATTAGGTAGCCTATGATACAGAGCAAATTTTTAGAAATGAAAAGAATGGATTGGAAGGAAAATGGACATATGATGGCACACATCGTTTTATTTAGTCTTTCTGGAATACAAGAGTGGCATGTGGAATTTCTATAGGCATTTTGTGACAAATTATTTAAAAAATAACATACACACAGGAGGTTTTGGAGTATCTGGTGATACTGTGGGACTACTATACCAACATTGGACTAAGATACTATGATTTGTTTTATACTAGAAAATAACCCTCTATCTAATTTAACCATAACACTGTAATCATGGTTGTTTACTAGCAGACCAACAATGAGACAGAATGAGCACAAAAACCTCATTCTTTGAAGTGACAGGGTCCTGCCACATTTGTAAAGTATGCTGAGACATCAGCTTAAAAGTTAAAGTATTGCATCTTGTACTCCAATCACTATACCACTAAGAAGAAAACATAATGTCTGGTAGTTCTCTCCAGGTTCTAGAGGCTTTATATTCTAATGTGTAAATATTACTGACACAAGGGTTCTAGTTTTTGTGAACATAGTTCTGGAAAGACATGTTAGTAGATACGGTACAGAGTGAAAAGAGCCTTACTACTTAGGGCCATATGTCCGGGTAACTCCTACAGTATTAAAGTCATATTGCCTTTATCAATCAAACCAAAAGAAAGCAGAAAATGTGTGAAACAATATAAATAAATATAAAACATTTGATAAGAAAACAGATTATAATGCAATCATATCAATAATCCTATTACATGTTCCTCATTTTACAGGACCACTGTCATGCATTTACACACACACATATATATACATATATGTGTATATATAGATACATGTATGACAGTGGTCCTATAGAGTAAGCAACATATGTTCATACACATATATACATGTATATGTATGTGTGTGTGTGTGTGTGTGTAACAAGACATCATAGTATTTTTTGTACTCAGTATTTAATGCATACTTATTTATACATATCAGCATATTTGACAAGCTACTACATTCTTTTTGTGGTCTAGATATGTACGAGTTTATAAGATCTTTGTACCCTTATACTGGTCATCCTCTCTTTCTAGAATTTTCTGTCCTCATGTAATTCCACGGGTGTGTCTTTCAAGTTGTCTGGATATCAGCTAACCACTGTTCTAAAACACCTTGCTTAGCAACCAAAAGCAAAGCAACTAGCATCTCCCAGTCAAACTCTATCATAACACTATTTTTTATTTTCTTCAGTGCACTATCTCTTTTGGATATTATGGCTTGTTTTGAATTTAATAGTTTAAACTGTTTATCTACCTGAATATAACCCCAGGAGACCTGGAATCTTACTGCCTTATTCACATAGCTAGAACAGTGCCCAAAAATTGCAAGTACTTAATAAATATAGTATTTTCTAAAATGACTGAATGATTCAGTGCATTAATGAATAAGTGATTTAATCAATTCCCACTGGATTTTCTCTTTTGTTGTTTCCCCCACTCTTCTATTTCATTCAGCAAACCATGTGATTACTCAATAACCTCCTCATGGAAGCTTTCACTTCCTTGTTGTGAAAAGTATAAATCACAGGGTTCATCAAAGGAAAGATAACCATGTGAAAGAGAGAAACCACTTGGTCAGCTGGGAAGGCTCTGAATAGGCAAGTATAGATGAAGATAGCAGGTCCAAACATTAGAAACACAATGATAATGTACACATTCCCATGTACACTTGGAAAGAGCCTTATTCTTTCCTTCAGGGGAATGTCCCTATGCATGGCAGAGGATGACTGCATAGGAGGACAGAAGTCCCAGGATATACAGCAGGGTGAGCAGGCCACTGTTGGAGACCATCAGGAGCTCCACCAAAAAAGTGTCTGTGCAGGCCAGTTTGATGACCTGTGGCACATCACAGAAGAAGTTATCCAGCTTGTTTGGACCACTGAAAGTCAAGTGGAGAATAAGGGCTACTTGTACAATGGAATGAGTGAAGCCCCCAAGCCACAGAGCCAACAACGAGGCATAGCAGACTCTAGGGTTCATGACTGTGGAATAGGACAAAGGATGACAGGTGGCTATGTCATGGTCAAAGGCCATCACAAGAAGGAACATCTCCCCTGCCCCAAGGAAATGCAAGAAAAAGAGCTGAGTGATGCAGCCTCTGTAGGAGATTATTTTCTTCTCAGAGAGGAAGTCCACCAGCATCCTCGGAGCCACAATGAAGGAATAGGATGCATCAAGGAAAGCCATATTGCCCAGGAAGGAAGTAGAGTGGGGCTGTGTGGCCAGGGTCTGATCTAATGACGATGATCATGAGGAAATTTCCAGGGATGATGATGAGTTAGACAACTAAGACTAACACAAAGACTAGGAGTTGAGCATGTTGAGACTGGGTTAGACTGAGGAGGATGAATTCTGTCACCATTGTGCTGTTCTCCCTCTCCATCTCTCCTCTGTCTGTAGGATAACAAATTATTATCTGTTATAATCACCTTTTCATTTTTTCTATGGCTTTTCTCCAGGTAAATACATTTACCACATCCAATACTTGCCTAGCTGAAAAAAAATGCATGTCCCATAAGTGTCTTGTGTTTTGAGTTGACCCTTCTACCCTCCATTTCTTGATCCATTTCTAAGATGATTTTTTCATAATCATACTCTCATTCCCATTTAACCATGTGCTTCTATATAATTGTGCTCCTCTGGGACTCTGGGCTACTTTGCTTGAAGAATAGTAGAAATTTCTGATGAAAACAGAACTTAACCATTATTAAATTTGTTAGGTTTGTTGTCTTCTCAGTTAGCTGTGGTGCATTATCTCTAATATTTAGGTTTGTTGCTAGGTTTTGTCACTTTTCTTCATTTCCATAGAGCAAAGTACTTTTGTAAGTGCTTCTTTCTTTGGCTCCCCTAGAATCCCTAGTTCTTGATTGGTATCTCTATGTCTTGTTTTCTAAATGTGTGCCTTATTTGTTCCTATCACATTGTTCTGTTTTGGTGCCCTTGTTTGGAACCTTTGTTCCAAACTGGTTTAGGGTCTGTAACAAAAAACCTGTATTCTCCTCACATTGAGGTATTCCCCTAGGTGCACCCTTGGTTGGGTCCCAATCCTGAATCTGCTGTACACCCTGTTCTTAAACACTAATGAATACTAATACACTTTTATTTGTTTGCCATGTATCCATAGCCTACTTTTCCCTTAGATCTCAGAATGATAGCCAGATGATATCCTGCCCACAAATATTCCATGTAAAACTTACCAGAATACATAAAATATTTTAAATATCTTGACTAATCAAAGCATGGCAGAGCTGAAATTGGTCATGTAGAACATACCATATGACATACTCATTTGACAGATGAGAAAAATAAAGCAATTGCATTTCAGATCCTTAGTTTTGTTTTTTTAAAGATTTTATTTATTTATTTATTTGACAGAGATCACAAGTAGTCAGAGAGGCAGGCAGAGAGAGAGGAGGAAGCAGGTTCCCTGCTGAGCAGAGAGCCCGATGTGGGGCTTGATCCCAGGACCCTGAGATCATGACCTGAGCTGAAGGCAGAGGTTTTAACCCACTGAGCCACCCAGGTGCCCCCAGATTCTTAGTTTTGAAATGAGACTTTTTAAATTATCATTCACAAGTGGTAAGAAAAATAATAGGTGTGTATTCTTCATTTTAAACCAATTAGGATATTAATAATCAGCATCCATCCATTGGTGTAATTTTATTTAGATGCTTAAATAGTCATAATATTGCTTGCATAAATATTTCCCCTTTTCAGGCTGTAATCTGGTCTAAGGAAGAATTCTACTTAGAATTATATTTGTGGTTATGTTATTGTATATTACTATATTACTATATATGCATTTGTGTATTCTTATAATTTAGAGGCATTTTATAAATAAATACTCATATTGTGATACTTGTTCATGTTTGACTGTTGGCATGAATTATTTAAAAAATGAAAGATTGCTTATTGTAATGCAGTACTGTAATGGAACATATAACTATGATTTCTCTTGATTTTGAATTACATGCAATAGTAGTTTTTTTTAAAGTATTATGGATATAATGGAATATAGTTTGGCAGTAAAAAGGAATGACATATTGTGACATGTTACAAGATGGTTGAACTCAAACATTATTCTATGTGAAAGGATCCAGTCACAAAGGACCATATCCTGTACAATTGAGTTCATGAAAATCTGCAGACAAGGCAAATTGATAGAGATGGGAAGTAGAAGAGTGAGTGCCTAGGGCTGTAGGTGGAATGGGGAATGACTATAATATGAGTTTTCTTTTTGAGGAATATAAAAATGCTTTAAAATTTATCATAGTAGTGTTTATGTATCCCTGAACATACACTTAAAACCCTTAAAATGGTAAATTTTATATGTTGATTATATTTCAAAAAATCTTTTTTAAAAATTTATTTATTAGAGAGAGATAGAGCAAGGGGAGGGGCAGAGGGAGAGGGTGAATCTCAAGCAGACTCTGTGGAGCCCAGTGTAGGGTTTCTTACAATGCTGAGATCATGACCTGAGCCTAAATCAAGAGTCAGATGCTTAACAGACTGAGCCATCCAGGACCCCGAATTTTTTTTAAGTGCCATTAAAAGTGATATGGAAGGGGGTAACTGGGTGGCTGAGTAGGTTAAGCTTATGACTCTTGATTTCAGCTCAGGTCATAATATTAGGGTGTTGGGATTAAGCCTTAGGTTGGGCTCCCTGCTCAGCAAGAGTCTGCTTGTCTTGCTCTCCCTCTGCCCCTCTCCCTGCTCATACTCTCACTTTCTCTCTCTCTCTTTCTCTCTCTCTCTCTCTCTCTCTCTCTCTCTCTCTCTCTCATACATAAATAAATCTCAAAAGTGACATAGTACAGCCACTCTGGAAAATGGTATGTAGGTTCCTCAAGAAGATGAAAATAGAGCTACACTATAACCCAGCAATTGCACTACTAGATATTTGCCCTAAAGATACAAATGTAGTGATCCGAAGCAGAATCTGCACCCCAGTGTTCATAGCAGCAGTGTCCACAATAGCCAAACTGTGGAAGGAGCTGGGATGTCCATGGACAGATGAATGGGTAAAGAAGATGTGGTATATATATACAATGGAATATTATTCACCCATCAGAAAGGATGAATACTGACCATTTACATTGACATGGATGGAACTGGAGGTTCCTTTTCTGAGCAAAATAAGTCAGTCAGAGAAAGACAATTATATGGCTTCCCTCATATATGGAACATCAGACACAGGATAGAGGATCAGAGGGTAATGGAGGGAAAACTGAAGGGGAAGTCATTAGAGGGAGACAAACCATGAGAGACTCTTAACTCTAATAAACAATAAGGCTTGCTGGAGGGGAAATGGGTGGGGGAGTGGAGTAATTGGGTGATGGGCAATAAGGAGGGCAAGTGATGTGATGAGCACTGGATATTATATGTAACTGATAAATTATTGAACACTACACCTGACACTAATGTACTATATATTGGCTAATTGAATTTAAATAAATAAAAAAAGTGATGTGGAAAACTAGAGAAAGAAAACTTCCAGGTAGAAATCTGGCAGAAATTTTTAATAGCATTCCTAGGAGGAGAAGGTAGGAAGAGAAGAAAAAAAAAGGGGGGAAGAATAAAGAAAAACTAAACTTAAAAAGTCTATAAGGAAACTCATGGGAAATTTAGGCAACATTCTGGTGTTTTAGAGCACACTTATCAGGAAACATCAGAACATATGTTCTGGGACACCTGGGTGTCTCAGTGGGTTAAGCCTCTGCCTTCTGCTCAGGTCATGATCTCAGGGTCCTGGGATCGAGCCCCGCTTCAGGCTCTCTGCTCAGCGGGGAGCCTGCTTCCCCCTCTCTCTTTGCCTGCTTCTCTGCTTACCTGTGGTCTCTCGCTCTGTCAAATAAATAAATCTTTTTAAAAAAAGAACATATGTTCTATGTGATTAGTAACATTTGTAACTAGCACCCAAATGCTATGCGAAAGGAATTTATAACACATGGGCACATATTTGTGCATGGGGATACTTATTCACATATATGTAAACACACAGATAGTCTGAGCAAGTTGAAATAGAAAAAAAAAAAATATCTTGAATGTCCTTCAGATTAGCTTAGGAGTTTCTTTCTGTCTTTTATCCAGCTAGATACCTATTGGCCTCTGCGTTTCTTTCTTACTCTCCCTATAGAAACTTGCTCTTAGGAAAGTGTCAGTAGCTCCTTCTGCCTAATTTTAGGTTTTGTGCTTTATGGGTGTTCACTTAGAGTTATTTCATGCTTCTCTGGGTTGACAATTGTAAGCCTCAGGGAGCATTCTGAGAATTATAGTCTCCTGCTCTTCCTCTGCTTTTATTTTTCCGGATCTACCTTTATTCCCTGTTAGTAACAGATGGAATTGCATATCATTCTTTAATCAACTTTCTTCTGTTCTCATTTATATACCTTCTGTTCCTGTGATTCTCAAATTCTGCGCATCACAGAGACTGAGAACAGACATGCATCAGAGGAACATTACTCTGCATAAAATGAATTCCTGGGGAAAAGAAGCCCAAAACAATGACTCTCACAGAGACCAGCATTTTGCTCTTGTCAGGGCAAAGAAGTATTGTCAATGTAGACCTGGATAGAGACCTGAATGTTTTCATCATCCCTAACCTTCCTTGTTATGTCAACTGATGGAAAAACACATCTCTTATTGAAGATGTGCAGCTGGAGAGGGGGCTCCTATCCTCCCCTCTTTCTCAGAGTGCAGACAAAGCATCCACAAGGCCACACTGAGGATGCCTAGATTCCAGCTGCTGTCAGATCAGCTCCTGGACCCAGGTGTTTAGGGACTGATCACCTTCCTAGCATCTCCTCCTTCATCTCTCCCCATTCATTTCCTCTTGCTTCTTTTTTATTTTTTGCATTTGCCCATTCTCTTCCTGCTAGTTTTATTTTACACACTCATTTTCTAAGTTATTCTTTTTATGTTTGCCTTATCTTTTATTCCTTTATTTTCCTTGTAGCTTCTCTCCATTAACCTTTTGCTCTTCCTTCCTGATTGCTCTCTTTCTTGTAATTCTCTTTCTCTCATTTGCCCACATTCTTTGAGTATGAATTCATTTTCATTATTTTGTGCATGTATTCTATCATTATATTCAATGCCTGTCTTTCCATTAATTCTGAAACAATATATTGTTTTTCTCCAAGATGAGGGAGCACGGTATATTGCCTCCTAGGTGTTCCATTCTTTTTTTTTTAATTTAACTTAATTTTATTTTATTTTTATTTAAGCTTTTTTATTTAAACATATAATGTAACCCCACCACTCTCTCCCAACACCTCTCCCCCTCCACCCCCCTCAGTTTGTTTTATGACATTAAGAGTCTCTTTTGGTTTGTCTCCCTCCCAATCCCATCTTGTTTCATTTTTTCTTTTCCTACCACCTTAACCCCCACCCCCATTGCATCTCCACTTCCTCATATCAGGGAGATCATGTGATAGTTGTCTTTCTCCAGTTGACTTATTTCACTAAGCATAATACGCTCTAGTTCCATCGATGTCATCGCAAATGGTAAGATTCCATTTCTTTTGATGGCTGCATAGTATTCCATTGTATATATATACCACCTCTTCTTTATCCATTCATCTGTTGATGGACATCTAGGTTCTTTCCATAACTTGGCTATTGTGGACATTGCTGCTATAAACATTCGGGTACATGTGCCCCTTTGGATCACTATATTTGTATCTTTAGGGTAAATACCCAGTTGTGCAATTGCTGGGTCATAAGGTAGCTCTATTTTCAATTTTTTGAGGAACATTCTAATGGATTTCTTTAAAATTCAATTAGCCAATTTATAGTGCATCATTAATTTCAGCTATAGAGTTCAGTAATTCATCAGTTCTGTATAACACCTAGTGCAAATGGATTCTTCTACAGATTGGAAAGCTTGGCTTGCTCTTCACTGCTAAGAATTTGTCCTGAAAATTTCCTTTTTGAAATTTACTTAGTATCACCCATTTATTAGTTAATTCACATTCTCAAACATTTTGTTTAACTCATGGTAAAAATAAAGTGACTTATCTTTGTGCTGTGAAGTAAATCTTAAAACCACCCCTGATGACATGAATCTTTTTAATGAAACTTTGAAAATGAGTGTGGTTTCTGATATGATACTGATTCTTTGGTTTTAATTATTAAAATACATTATTGCAAAAAATACATTATTGCCCATTACTATGAGTTTTGACAAATGTGGGTTAAGCTGAAGAACATAAAAAATATTTGATACTACAGTTGAGATCATACAAAACTTTATTTGCTTACACAAATTTCACCCAGACAACTAGTTATCAATTCAATGGGATAGCTAAATTGGATGATGGGAACCTCTATTGTCTTTTAATATTTTACGATTTTGGATAGTATCAAGAATGTTACAGGAAGAACCCTTCTTTGGGAATTATTCCATCTTACTGAAGTCACTAGTTCTGTAATTTGGTAACCGTATAATCTTAGGCAAGTCATTTAGTCTTTTAAAATGTGAATTTTTTAAATTTATAAATAATAATAATAATAATAATATATATGCTCTCTCTACTGCACAAACTAGATATGAAGATCAAATGAGATAGTAGGCAAGATGCATCTATGCAAACTAAACTAAGAAAGCCCTTAGTAATTAGACTAATTCTAGTAAAAAATGCGAGTAAAAAAATTCTAAGTAAAAATGCTAATGCTTCAGGGTAAAGGAAGGATGTGGTTTTCTTACCTAATTCATCTAGGTTTTGTGAAACAAATTTTTCCTGTTTTAAGATCTTTAACTCAGGGCCTTATGTTAATGTATGCTGGGACCATATGCAGGAGAAGAAACTCATGCCAGCTGAGTGTGGAAACCAAGACGTTTGCACGCTTGTGAAGTCCGTGAAGTCTGTCTCTGGACTTGGCCTGCCCTTTGTGACTTGTGATTCCTGATTTTCTTCTCCCCTTATCTCTGATTTACCAGGGGGGAAATTTTATTCATTTGAATGATATGCAAAGGTAAATCCAAATGGTTAATCTCCCTAAGCCATTGGCATTTTTACTTTTTTGTAATAATGCAGTTAAAGACTTTAGTCCCCTTAATACAATACTATTCCTGAGGAGTGCTGGTGGGAGGTTTATTTGAGGGATAAGGTAGAAAGGGCTGTCTGAATTTAAATTACTCTTTCTCCTTCTGCAGATTGATTCTGTTCTGATGCATTCTAAGGCAGCAGGTGTCCCAGACAGATAGTATGATTTTTTTTTATTCTCCCTCTCAGTTTCTCTTAAATATGAAGAGTGACCAAATATTTCAGCTCCTTAGGGTTCCAGTGCTACTCTCAAACAAGGGCTATCCTCTTCCTTTTGATGAAAAAGAGATTAATTAATCATTCCTGAATAATTCTTTAAATATATGTCCTCATGGTGGAACATAGTAAATTCTGAAATCTGCTCTCTAATTTGTGATGCGATCAGGAATATGCTTTGGGGTTTTATGGCTACCTTAAGCATGCAGAATGCTTCCAATGGGAATTATTAGAATGTCAAGTAAAAGTAGAAAAAGAATAAGACAAGAATATTTTAAGGATTAAAGAAATTCAAAACATGTGCCAGCTAAGGCCCCACAAACTCGTGGCAGCATTTTTTTATTTTTTAAAGATTTTATTTATTTATTTGACAGCACAAGCAGGGGGAGTGGCAAGCAGAGGCAGAGGGAGAAGCAGACTCTTTCTAGAACAGGGAGCCAGATGTGGGGCTTGATCTCAGGACTCTGGGATCATGACCTGAGCTAAACTGAGATAAACTAAGCTAAACTAAACTAAGGCAGAGGCTTAACTGTCTGAGCCACCCATGCACACCTCATGTCAGCATTTTAAATTTGACATTTTAACATTGACAGTGATAATGCAGTGGCACACATTTTTACCAAGCATAATGAAAATAGTAAGCCTGGAAAGGTTATTCATTTAACTTATTTATTATTTTAAGATTTTATTTTTTTTTAATATTTTATTTATTTATTTGGCAGACAGAGATCACAAGTAGGCAGAGAGGCAAGCAGAGAGAGAGGAGGAAGCAGGCTCCCCGCTAAGCAGAGAGCCCGACATGGGGCTCTATCCCAGGACCCTGAGATCACGAAATGAGCCGAAGGCAGAGGCATTAACCCACTGAGCCACCCAGGTGCCCCCTTAAGATTTTATTTTTAAATGGTCTCTACACCCGACATGGGGCTCAAACTTAACAACCCTGAGATCAAGGGTGGTTGCTCTACCGACTGAGCCAGCCAAGTCCCCACTAGGGAGGTTATTTTAGAGCTTTCTTATATAATTCATGTAAGTGATGTTTGGTGTTTAATAAGATGTTAAGTAGTGTGACTAACTCAGTGGTGTATGTTAGCATCTGTGTATTTTGGCTGCAAAAGAGTTAGGTAGAAAGAAAGCATATTATGCTCAAAAAAGATTTTTCAGGAATAATTCTCCTTAAATAAGGGAATTTTAGGGTGTCTTAGAGACTACTTCTTTTAGGGAAGTGACCTTTGAAAGAAGAAATACTCTATTTGATCTTGGTATTTATAGATACTTTTTTGATATGTAATTCCTGTGTTCTGCCATAACAAAACATAGGTCTTTCTCTTTTTCAACTAAAGAATATTACATAAAGGAAAAATACTTAATCATACAAAAATCCATTTAATTTAGTTTCTTTGTTATACATTAGAAGGTAAGATTGGATCAATTTGAGTCATATTAAAACCCAGGTAACAAACTTAAACTTTACAAAAGAAATACAATATAACAGTCAAATATACTTCCATTCAAATATGCTCAGTTCAGCCAGAGGTGTAGCAGGAGATGATGAAAATTGAAGAGGTAAAGGGATGGAGATAATATTGTTTGCCATTTTCTAGAAGGATATCTCAAATATTCTAAGGAATATGAAAGAAAAGTAGAAAAGGGACACAGATCAAATGCTCTCTGGCAGCTAAGTGTTCTTAGATAAGGTGAACAAAACCTGTAAGATTCTTGGAGATCGTATTTTCCAGCCAAGATTCTACTAGGCATTGTCTCTAGTGTTTCTGAAGATTTGCCAGAGGGGCTTGGAGCCACATCATTGATTTATTCTTTATTCTGAAGTTATTTCTTTCATGAAGTTTCTTCTGTTTTTGCCAGTTGGAGGGACTGGTCTTGACCATCCATATTTTCTCTAAAATCTTTTTTTAAAAAGAATTTATTTATTTGATAGAGACACAGCAAAAGAGGGAACATAAGCAGGGTGAGTGGGAGATGGAGAAGCAGGCTTCCTGCTGAGCAGGGATCCCAGTGTGGGGCTAGATCTCAGGACCCCTCGATCATGACCTGAGCCAAAGGCAGACACTTAACGACTGAGCCACCCAGTCATCCCTCAAATCTTTTGAAAACAAATTTTAGGATTTATTTATCTTCCTGTACTTTATGGCACACAGGATTAAAGTAATCATCTGGTGCTGTCAGCATTTTATCTGCAATATTCTTGAGCTTTATATTTAAGGAAATTTATACATTTTCCATATTTATTCTGAAAACACGTCACCAAACATGTTACTATGATATGCAAGGTCCTTCTCTTTTCCATACTTCAGTGTCAAATTCCTCACTTGATACTCTGGCCCCTCTACCAGTCTCCTTGCTGACATTCAAAACTCTGCCTTTGCTGGTCCCAAAGCTGCTGCCACATGTTTTTGGTTTGCAGTATCCCAATACAGATACCTGTCTCCATTTGTTACTTATAACTGCAAAAAGATTACCCCATAACCTAGTAGTTTAAAACAATGATAATTTATTGTTTATTCATGATTCTGGAAATCAGGCAGTGTTTCAGCAGTGATAACCAAGTCTTCTCTATGTCATGTTGACTAGGTTGGTCAACTGGGCGCAGGTGATCTAAGAGGACTTCAGCCATGTCTCACACAGCAGCTGGTGTTTCTTTCTCCGTGTCTCACACAGCATCTGGGCTTCTTTCTCCATGTGCCCTTTCAAACTTCAGGACCTCTTTTTTCATATGACCTCTCATTTCACTGAAGGCTACCATGGGCTTCTGTGCAGCTTGGTGTTCTTGGATGTCTGATGACATGAAGATCTAGTTTCAGTGACCTTAAGCTTAGAAATTCCAGAATGGTGGTTCCATCACATTCTGTTAATCAAATCAGTCCCAAAGGCAGCCAAACTTCAAGGGAAGGGAGAAATAGAATGCACTTTTTGAATATATACTCCATTGCAAAGAAGCATTCATATAGACAGAAATTTTTAGTACAAAATATTTCTTTTGCATTCCATTGTTCTAATGAAAACATAAAAGCATACTCTACCTTTATGGAAATAGCTTCAAAGAAATGTAGCCATTTTTCCAATGTACTGAAGTTAAATATAGTTTATTCTTGATCTAAAATATTCCTTAGAAAGAATATATAATTGAGTTATTCCACTTTATTTATAATTATTCACCTTAAGTCTTTTTATTTGGGTGGCAGTTTTCCCAGATATGAAATCTTTGGGTTATGTTTTCTTGC
Organism: Taxidea taxus jeffersonii; assembly: GCA_003697995.1. Classification (NCBI taxonomy): domain Eukaryota; kingdom Metazoa; phylum Chordata; class Mammalia; order Carnivora; family Mustelidae; genus Taxidea; species Taxidea taxus. The sequence continues at coordinate 41,850 of RCUC01148280.1, read as the reverse complement.
CTAACAGATTCTTTTAAGTTTTATTCCACTGCTATCTGCTACCTAGTTTTCTGGACCAATGCATGAGTAACCAACTAGATTGCTACTCATGGGGAACTGTGAATCCTAATAATGAAAAGCCCCTTTCTCTAGGATGATTTTATTTTCTTATCTGTCTTTTTTCATGTTTTCAACCTTAGTAAAACAAACTACTTAAGTTTGAAATTAAAAAAAATAATATCTCCGTTTTGAAAAATAAACTATCTCAATTTTTACAAGATATAATAGAAAACTTTTATCTTCAGGTTAACAAAAAAGGAATGACTAGATAATGAGATTTTAATATTTTTGGCAAGTTGTAGAGGTCTTGATAGTGTTAATCACAGGTTATGACTTAAAATCTTTTTTTTTAATCGTAAATTGCTCATAATGAAAGCAGAAGAAATCAATAGCCTAGAAAAAAGAAAGAGTGGAGGGAAGAAATCCAAAAAGATTTAAAAAGGCGTCAGAGGAGGCAGGTGAGTTGGTTGGTATGTTTGGTGTTTCACTGGCAGGTTTAGTGGCTGGAGTGGAGGATTTTACAGGAATATTATAGGAATAGCTTGAGGTTGTTCTCTGACCTATTTCCCCTAGGCTACTCTGCCCTATTAAAACTTCTACTCCAGCCATGTCCTCCATGTAGAAAGTAGAAAGCACTGAGACTTGCTCTTTGCTTTCTAATGTTCCAGGAGTTACCTTCTTTCTTCTATTTTTAGCTCCTGAATCCATGTTATTTTGAACTTAGTAATACTTCATTACTTTATAGTTAGGTTTATTTTTGTTTAGTCCACATGGAAACTTTTAAGAAAATAATCCCTGTTTAATACCAGTGCACTGCTTTCAAAAATCATTTCAAGCAATGGTCTCTTTCTAGTAACTTTCTAGTTATATTAAATATAGGGTGATACAATAAGTAGAAGTCAAGCTTGCTTCAATACAGAGATTTGATGTTAAAGTAACAGGACAAAAATAGATACCATCATTTTATTATTCATGTATATATATTTTTTCTTATTTTCTCTCTCCTTCCTTCCTTTCTTCCTTCCTCTCTTCCTCTCTTCCTCCCTTCCTTCCTTCCTTTTTATTATATGGATGTTTAATCCTATGGAGAAGTCAATTGTTTTACCATTTCTAGGCAAAGAGGAGTCAATTCAAAATTCAGAAATCATAACTTAAAATCAGCCTTCAGGTTCTTGAAGTAAAAGCCACTTTGCTATTAAGGAAAGGAACAGATCACAGATCATCATAGGAGATAATTTAATATAAAATGAAGAACCTTTGCATTCCACATTGTACCTTGGGAGGAAAACTAACTTTTGAATTAAAAATTAGAATACTTTAGGGGTGCCTGGGTGGCTCAGTGGGTTAAGCCTCTGCCTTCGGCTCAGGTCATGATCTCAGGGTCCTGGGATCGAGCCCCGCATCAGGCTCTCTGCTCAGCAGGGAGCCTGATGCCCCCCACTCTGCCTGCTCCTCTGCCTACTTGTGATCTCTCTTTAAAAAAAAAATAGAATATTTTAGATGAACAAGACCTCTGGAATACTTCTTACTAGTCTTCAACTTTATTTTTAATAAAACTATACAGTAGACAGTAATCTATTTTCCTCAAAATTTTGACACACTACCTTGTCAAATAAGACTAAAGCTCTATCTAGTCATGTGAAATGACCTATAACTTTGATGACTGTTTCTCAGTTTGAACTGATAACTTGATATATACACTTAATAGAAAAATGTAGACTAAAAGTCAAATGTTCTAAACTACATTTCTATTTCTAAAATATGGTCATCTATGCAGGTGTTAGTGCCAGGGAAAAAGAGCTTAGGTAATAAAGAATTTACTAGTAAGTCAGATTATTTTGCTGAAAGGGGATATAAACTAGAAGATAGTTAATTACAGTGTGTTGTTAGTTTAATTTTAACACATGAGGTAAAATTAGAAACAAATAGGCCACGGAAATTCAAAAGACTAATTAAAAAAAAACAACAACAATGAACAAATAGCAGGATATATGTTAAGCCCAGACAACCTAGAATTCCTTTCCCGGAGGCCTACTTTTACCTTGGAGCGTATAATTAGACATTGGCTATAAGAACTTACAGCCTGCTAGAGACCCCTCATGGGAGAAAAAAAGAAGTTTCCAATAAAGAAACAAAGCAAGATATTGCTCTATAATAATTAATATTATTTCCACAATGTATCAAAACATTTTCTTTTATTGCCAGTACTGTTGAAAGGATACCTTCCCAATAACTTTTAAACCACATTATTCATTGTTCTTTTTTTTCTAACTTATTTTTAATTCCCTTTATGCTATAAGAAATATCTTACAGATAGTAAGATGAACTTACCTTAAATGTACAGATTGAAATTTTTTTCTCTGTATGCATTTATGAAACTACTTCACTTACAATTACAAAACATTTATCACACAAAAATTTCCCTAGGGCCCCTTTGCAGTAAGCATTGACTATCAGAGCTAATGACTGTTCTTATTTCTAGGACTACATATCAGTTTTGTCTATTTTTAAATTTTGCTTAAATAAAATCTCACTATATGTTTTGTTTTGGTTGTCTTCTGACTAATGCTTTAGAGATGGATATATGTAGCTGCATATACTAGTTTAAAGAATGTTTTAAAATTTTATTACTGAATAATATTCTACTGTGAATGTACTCTAATCTTGTCTACATGACTCTTCAGATGACCTAAACTAATATAAATGGTACTGAGAGTGATCTGAGAAAACAGGTGATAAATGGGGATTGTGGTGGGTTTATTCACTACCTGGTGTGGGAATAGGACTCCATTACAAGTGGTAGATGGGACAGACAAGTCCTGCCGTAATATAAATGCCTGATTGCTTAAGACTTCAGGTAGCGAGGAGCATGGCTGGCTTAGTCAGTGAGGCATGCAACTCTTTTTTTTTTTTTTAAGATTTTTTAATTTTTTTTATAAATATATAATGTAACCCCACCACCCTCTCCCAACACCCTTCCCCCCTGCCCCCCTCAGTTTGTTTTATGACATTAAGAGTCTCTTTTGGTTTGTCTCCCTCCGGATCCCATCTTGTTTCATTTATTCTTTTCCTACCCCTTTAACCCCCGCCCCCATTGCATCTCCACTTCCTCATATCAGGGAGATCATATGATAATTGTCTTTCTCCGATTGACTTATTTTGCTAAGCGTAATACCCTCTAGTTCCATCCATGTCATCGCAAATGGCAAGATTTCATTTATTTTGATGGCTGCATGGTATTCCATTGTATATATATATACCACTTTTCTTTATCCATTCATCTGTTGATGGACATCTAGGTTCTTTTCATAACTTGGCTATTGTGGACATTGGTGCTATAAACATTCGGGTACACATGTCCCTTTGGGTCACTACGTTTGTATCTTTAGGGTAAATACCCAGTGATGCAATTGCTGGGTCATAAGGTAGCTCTATTTTCAATTTTTTGAGGAACCTCCATGCTGTTTTCCAGAGTGGTTGCACCAGCTTGCATTCCCACCAACAGTGTAAGAGGGTTCCCCTTTCTCCACATCCTCGCCAGCATCTCTCATTTCCTGACTTGTTCATTTTAGCCATTCTGACTGGTGTGAGGTGGTATCTCATTGTGGTTTTGATTTGTATTTCCCTGATGCCCAGTGATGTGGAGCACTTTTTCATGTGTCTGTTGGGCATCTGGATGTCTTCTTTGCAGAAATGTCTGTTCATGTCCTCTGCCCATTTCTTGATTGGATTATTTGTTCTTTGGGTGTTGAGTTTGATAAGTTCTTTATAGATTTTGGATACTAGCCCTTTATCTGATATGTTGTTTGCAAATATCTTCTCCCATTCTGTCAGTTGTCTTTTGGTTTTGTTAACTGTTAACTTTACTGTGTGAAAGCTTTCGATCTTGATGAAGTCCCAATAGTTCATTATTGCCCTTGCTTCCCTTGCCTTTGGTGTTGTTCCTAGGAAGAAGTTGCTGCAGCTGAGGTTGAAAAGGTTGCTGCCTGTATTCTCCTCAAGGATTGTGATGGATTCCTTTCTCACGTTAAGGTCCTTCATCCATTTTGAGTCTTTTTTGCTTGTGTGGTGTAAGGAAATGGTCCAGTTTAATTTTTTTCTGCCTGTGGCTGTCCAATTTTCCCAACACCATTTGTTGAAGAAACTGTTGTTTTTCCATTGGACATTCTTTCCTGCTTTGCCGAAGATTAGTTGACCATAGAGATGAAGGTCTATTTCTGGGCTCTCTATTCTGTTCCATTGATCTATGTGTCTATTTTTGTGCCAGTACCATACTGTCTTGATGATGACAGCTTTGTAATAGAGCTTGAAGTCTTGAATTGTGATGCCACCTGCTTTGGCTTTCTTTTTCAATATCCCTTTGGCTATTTGAGGTCTTTTCTGGTTCCATATAAATTTTAGGATTATTTGTTCCATGTCTTTGAAAAAACGGGATGGGATCTTAATAGGCATTTCATTAAATATGTAGATAGCTTTAGGTAGCATAGACATTTTCACAATATTTGTTCTTTCAATCCATGAGCATGGAACATTTTTCCATTTCTTTGTGTCTTACTCAATTTCTTTCATGAGTATTTTATAGTTTTCTGAGTACAGATTCTTTGCCTCTTTGGTTAGGTTTATTCCTAGGTATCTTACGGTTTTGGATGCAATTGTAAATGGGATGGACTCCTTAATTTCTCTTTCTTCTGTCTTGTTGTTGATGTAAAGAAATGCAACCAATTTCTGTGCATTGATTTTATATCCTGACACTTTACTGAATTCCTGTACAGGTTCCAGCAGTTTTAGAGTGGAGCCTTTTGGATTTTCCACATATAGTATCATATCATATGCAAAGAGTGATAGTTTGACTTCTTATTTGCTGATTTGGATGCCTTTAATTTCTTTTTGTTGTCTGATTGCTGAGGCTAGGACTTCTAGTACTATGTTGAGTAGCAGTGGTGATAGCGGACATCCCTGCTGTGTTCCTGACCTTAGCGGAAAAGCTCTCAGTTTTTCTCCATTGAGAATGATATTTGCGGTGGGTTTTTCATAGATAGATTTGATAATATTGAGGTATGTGCCCTCTATCCCTACACTGTGAAGAGTTTTGATCAGGAAGGGATGCTGTACTTTGTCAAATGCTTTTTCTGCATCTATTGAGACTATCATATGGCTCTTGTTCTTTCTTTTATTAATGTATTGTGTCACATTGATTGATTTGCGGCTGTCGAACCAACCTTGCAGCCCTGGAATAAGTCCCATTTGGTCACGGTGAATAATCCTTTTAATGTACTGTTGGATCCTATTGGCTAGTATTTTAGTGAGAATTTTCGCAACTCTGTTCATCAAGGATATTGGTCTGTAATTCTCTTTTTTGATGGGATCCTTGTCTGGTTTGGGGATCAAGATGATGCTGTCCTCATTATAAAATGAGTTTGGAAGTTTTCCTTCCATTTCTATTTTTTGGAACAGTCTCAGGAGAATAGGAATTAATTCTTCTTTAAATGTTTGGTAGAATTCCCCTGGGAAGCCATCTGGCCCTGGGCTTTTGTTTGTTGGGAGATTTTTGATGACTGTTTCAATCTCCTTACTGGTTATGGGTCTACTCAGGTTTTCTATTTCTTCCTGGTTCAGTTTTAGCAGTTTATATGTCTCTAGGAAAGCATCCATTTCTTCCAGATTGTCAAATTTGTTGGCATAGAGTTGCTCATAATAGGTTCTTATAATTGTTTATATTTCTTTGTTGTTGGTTGTGATCTCTCCTCTTTCATTCATGATTTTCTTTATTTGGGTCCTTTCTCTTTTCTTTTTGATAAGTCTGGCCAGGGCCATCAATCTTATTAATTCTTTCAAAGAACCAGCTCCTAGTTTCTTGATTTGTTCTAATTTTTTTTTTTTTTTTGGTTTCTATTTCATTGATTTCTGCTTTGATCTTTATTATTTCCCTTCTCATGCTAGGTTTAGGCTTTCTTTGTTCTTCTTTCTTGAGCTCCTTTAGGTGTAGGGTTAGGTTGATTATTTGAGACCTTTCTTGTTTCTTGAGAAAGGCTTATATCACTATATGTTTTCCTCTCAGGACTGCCTTTGCTGCGTCCCACAGATTTTGAACCATTGTGTTTTCATTATCATTTGTTTCCATGGTTTTTTCAATTCTTCTTCAATTTTCTGGTTGACCCATTCATTCTTTAGAAGGATGCTGTTGAGTCTCCATGTATTTGGGTTCTTTCCAAATTTCCTCTTGTGATTGAGTTCTAGCTTCAGAGCATTATAACCTGAAAATATGCAGGGAATGATCCCAATCTTTTGATACCAGCTGAGACCTGATTTATGACCCAGGATGTGATCTATTCTGGAGAATGTTCCATGGGCACTAGAGAAGAATGTGTATTCTGTTGCTTTGGGATGGAATGTTCTGAATATATCTGTGATGTCCATCTGCTCCAGTGTGTCATTTAAGACCTTTATTTCCTTGTTGTTCTTTTGCTTGGATGATCTGTCCATTTCAGTGAGGGGAGTGTTAACATCCCCTACTATTATTGTATTATTACCGATGTGTTTCTTTGATTTTGTTATTAATTGGTTTATATAGTTGGCTGCTCCCATGTTAGGGGCATAGATATTTTAAATTGTTAGATCTTCTTGTTGGACAGACCCTTTGAGTGTGATATAGTGTCCTTCCTCATCTCTTATTATAGTCTTTGGCTTTAAATCTAATTGATCTGATAGAAGGATTGCCACCCCAGCTTTCTTCTGATGTCCATTAGCATGGTAAATTGTTTTCTACCCTCTCACTTTAAATCTGGAGGTGTCTTCGGGTCTAAAATGAGTTTCTTGTAGGCATCATATTGATGGGTTTTGGTTTTTTATCCATTCTGATACTCTGTGTCTTTTGTTTGGGGCATTTAGCACAATTACATTCAGGGAACTATTGAGTGATATGAATTTAGTGCCATTGTATTGCCTGTAAGGTGATTGTTACTGTATATTGTCTCTCTTCCTTTCTGATCTACTACTTTTCGGGTCTCTCTTTGCTTAGAGGACCCCTTTCAATATTTCCTGTAGAGCTGGTTTGGCGTTTGCAATTTTTTTCAGTTTTTGTTTGTTCTGGAAGCTTTTTGTGACCTTCTATTTTCAATGACAGCCTAGCTGGATATAGTATTCTTGGCTGCATGTTTTTCTCATTTAGTGCTCTGAATATATCATGCCGGTTCTTTCTGGCCTGCCAGGTCTCTGTGGATAAGTCCATTGCCAATCTAATATTTTTACCATTGTATGTTACAGACTTCTTGTCCCGGGCTGCTCTCAGGATTTTCTCGTTGTCGCTAAGACTTGTACAATTTACTATTAGATGACGGGGTGTGGACCTATTCATATTGATTTTGAGAGGGTTTCTATGCACCTCCTGGCTTTTGATGCTTGTTTCCTTTGCCATATTAGGAAATTCTCTGTGATAATTCTCTCCAATATACCTTCTTCTCCCCTCTCTTTTTCTTCCTCTTCTGGAATCCCAGTTATTCTAATGTTGTTTCGTCTTATGGTAACACTTATCTCTCAAATTCTCCCCTCTTGGTCCAGTAGTTGTTTGTCTTTCTTTTTCTCAGCTTCTTTATTCTCTGTCATTTGGTCTTCTATATCACTAATTATTTCTTCTGCCTCATTTATCCTAGCAGTAAGAGCCTCCATTTTTTATTGCACCTCATTAATAGCTTTTTTAATTTCAACTTGGTTAGATTTTAGTTCTTTTATTTCTCCAGAAAGGGCTTTTATTTCTCTGGACAGGGTTTCTCTAATATCTTCCATGCCTTTTTTGAGCCCAGCTAGAACCTTGGGAATCGTCGTCCTGAATTCCAGATCTGACATATTACCAATGTCTGTATTGATTCATTCCCTAGCCTTCGGTACCGCCTCCTGTTCTTTTTTTTTGTGGTGAGTTTTTCTGCCTTGTCATTTTGTCCAGATAAGAATATATGAAGGAGCAAATGAAATACTGAAAGGGTGGCAAAGTCCCCAGGAAAATGTGCTTTAACCAAATCAGAGGAGACCCCAAATCATGGGGGTGAGAACGGGGGTAAAAAGAAGTTCAGAAAAGAAAAAAAAAATTAAGAAAAGAACACAAATAAAGAAAAAATATAAAAAAAGAAAAAAATATATATATATTAGACTGGTGGCTAACAGGGTCACCCACTTAATTTGGGGAGTATTTTTTTCTCTTAGCAGAAACTACCTCTCAAAATTTTAAAGAATGAAAAACATATATAAGGGCAAACACAATGAAGGGATGGAATATGACTATAAAGATGAAAAAATTTTTTTTTCATTTCTAACAAAGGAGTTGGTAAGGTAAGTTGGTTGAGAGAATAAAAAAAAATAAAGTGGAGAGAAGTTGCTTGGGCTGGAGACTAGATCAAGCTCGGTGCTAGATTTAGGGTGTATTTTCATCTATTCGAAGAAGTTGTACCCCAAATATTTTAGAAGAAAAACCCTATGTGTGTACAAAGAATACAGTTAGATACAATGAAGAATGAAATATGACTATAATAATTAAGGTTCAAAAAAGATTTTTTTAAAGAAATGTATTAAGATAAACTATTCAAAAAAACATTAAAAGAGGTAAGGATAAAAGTTAAAAAAAATTAGCAGAAGAGAGAAAATTTTTTAAAAAATCAATTAACTTTGAAAGACTAAAGATTCATGGGGAGAAAACCATGAAGTCCATGCTTTGCTTTCTCCTCCTCTGGAATTCCGCTGTTCTCCTTGGTAAGTGAACTTGGTCTTGGCTGGATTTCTTATTGATCTTCTTGGGGAGGGGCCTGTTGTAATGATTTTCGATTGTCTCTGCATGAGGCGGAATTGCACCACCCTTACCTGGGGCCGGGCTAAGTAATCCGCTTGGGTTAAGCATGCAACTCTTGATCACTTGATCTCAGGGTCATGAGTTCAAGCCCCATGTTGGGAGTAGAGCCTTAATCAAAACAGACAAAAACCCTAAAGATTTTAGTGGTGGTGACCTGGGAAAACATCTTGTGGAAAAGCAATGCTAGAGCCAGTGAATGATCCAGTCATTTGGAATTTAAGGTGAGAAAAACTTCTGTGAATAGTGGAGTTATTTGCTTATTGCTAAGTTGTATTGGTGATTTGAAATAAGAAATGGAAGACCATAACAAATGGTTATAATTTAAAGATAGGGACTTAAGGAATTCTTTTATACTTTACAAAGATGTCCTTATCTCTTGTACTAAAAGTACCATAGATAGTAGTCTGAAGATCTCTCAGAGTTAATAGCTCCAACAAAATATAAATAGTTAGGCAAAGCATGTATGTTATGGTAAGGTCAAGGCACTGGAAGGAACAATCTAGGACCCTAAAATCTGGGATATGTACATCTAGATAAATGCCCTTGAATATACTGCTCTGTCAACTCCTGCAATTTTTTTTCCCTCCTCAGGAATAAGCAGACAGCTTCTTGGCAGTGGCTTTTGTTTTCTCACTCTGTGCTGAGCTTGGTTGAGGTAAGGCATAGGGGAAGTTCTAGAATCTCTTAGACCAAGCTGTGTCTACATTCTCTCCTAGCTGCTTAGACTATGTGAGAAGCATCAGAGCTTCAGTATTGGTGAGAGAGAAGCTAGTTCTTTGGGGAGGTGGAGAGAAGCTAGGGTGTTGGATGCATGGATTAACTCTTATACTCCTCAGGGAGAAAGTGAGAGCTGGGATTTTTTAATGTACCCACTCTGTGCTGAGCAGTGAGGAAGCTCAGTGGTATCTACTAGCCCAAGCTACTGTCTCTGTTCTCCCTCAGACAGCTAGAAGGTGCCAAACATGTCAGAGCTCCAAAACTGACAAGACAGAATCTAGTCATCAGGAAGCCCCTTCTGAAAAGCTGGGATACTGGACATGTGAGCAAATTCCTTTCCTCCCCTTGATGAAGCTGGGAGGTAGGGAGTCTCTTCCTATTCATATGATACTGTGACAGGGGCAGGGTCTCTGGTGAAAGAGTGTCCTTAATCTTAAATGCTTCAGTGAGCCTGGTTTTGCATTCTTGTGGGGTGCAGGAGACTTTCAATTAGTTTTTGATTGTTTTTAAAAGGAATTTTCACATGCATTGTGGATTAATTGATCTGCTTGTGGGGGTAAGGAGGGATTTCCTACTCTTCCATGTTGCTGATATGGCTCTAGCATTAAGTATTAATACATGCTGCCATGTGGTTGAGTCTTGAAAACATTAGGCTAAAGGAGAGAAGCCAGTCACAAAAGACCGCATCCTTGTTCCCCTCCCCTCTCACCTAGGTAGCCATTAATCTACTTTGTACTTCTAAAGATTTGCTTATTGTGGACACTTTACACAAATATTCTCATGCAGTTTGTGGTCTTTTGTTCCTCTTTTCTTGTACATTACCTACTTTTTCAAGAGAGTCATGCATGTTATAGCATCTGTCGGTACTTGATCCTTTTTATTGCCAAATAGTACTCCATTGTATAGATAACCCCGCCTTTGGTTTATCCATTCATCAATTGATGAATCCTGTTGTTTTTTTTCTTAATTTTTTACTTTTGCAAATAAAGCTGCTATAACCATTCATATTCATTCAGTCTTTCATGTGGGCATGTGTTTTCATTTCTGTTATATACATATTTGGAATGAAATTGCTAGGTCACATGGTAACTGTATGTTTAACATTTTGAGGAACTTCTCGAATTTTCTCCAAAATGGTTGCACCATTTTATATTCCACCAGCAATGTATGAGGGTTCCAACTGTTCTGTGTACTTGTTCTTTTTGATTATAGCCATCCTAGTGGATATGAAATGGTATCTTGCTGTGATTTTCATTTAATACCCCTTAGTGACTAATGATGTTGAGCATATTTTCATGTGCTTATTGTCCATCTGTATATCTTCTGTGAAGACTTTTTTACTTATTACCTATTCCCATTTTTTAAAATTATTTGTCTTTTACTTCTAGAATTGTGTTCTTTATGTTTTCTGGACCCATGTCTCTTAATCAGATTCATGACTTACAAGTGTTTTTCCCCATTTCAAGCATCATCTTTTCACTTTCTCTGAACTGTCATATTTGCTGGGATGTTTTTGTTTGTCTTGTGATTTTTTGATTGTGAGTTTTCTGTAAAACTTTTCTGTGAGAGTTCATTGTAGCCTGTTTTCAAGGAACATTTTTTTTCCAGTCTGCATTTGTTTAATTTTGCCAAAGGCCTGAGCCTACACCCTTAAGTAGCAAGTTAAAAGAAAATTCTCACACTGATATTTGGGAACGTACAAAGTATATGATGACAAGACCCATTTATTTTCATGAAAGAGCCATTTATATTCATGAAATACCCATTTACTTTCATCTACATCCATAATCAAGTTTGGTTAACATTTTTTTTTCCTGGCTGTCTGTTTCTGCTAGCCAGACAGTCTTCTAATATTCTCTCTCTCTCTCTCTCTTTTTGGCCCCCCCCCCAGAAAATACGTGCACACCAGGTGGCCTCCAGTCACTCTCTATCCCTGTTAGTATCCAAAGCCCAATTCCCAGTATTCTCCCAAATTTGTATGATCTCTAGGCAACAGTATTCTGTAGATGTTCTCAGAGTAGGCAGTGGTTCAGTGCTGGCTTACCCTCCTGGAATGGAGCTGAAGCTTCATACAACACTGCAGATGTGATTTGTTTATGTCCCTTAAAATCTGTAATTGATTTTAAAGGTTATTTTAGATTATTCTAGCAGTTTTAGGTGCTTGGTTAGCAGAATGGCTTAGAATTTTGAGTGTACTATACTGACAGACACAAAAAATCTTATGTAATATTTTATCAGTTGGAGTGTAATCCCATCCACCACTGGATGCATATTTTACCTTATAAATGGTTATCATTTATTTAATATAAGGTATGTTATAATGCAAGACTGACATTTTATATTTACTCTATAGAGATAGAGTTGAATATAATATTCATAGCAAATATTCTCAACCTGCCTTATGTATTTTTTCCATTTGCCTAAAATTTTTAATTTCTTCCATGTTCCTTTTCTTTAATAACAAGGCTCTAATCCATATAATTCAATTACTAAATATATGAGCAATATATACCTTTATGTACTCTATTTTTTAACAGATATCTCACAGTAGAAGTGCATGTATTTCTTAGTTGTAGGTAAAATTGAATAATATTCTGCTAGAATATAGTTATTTCATCTTTTCTTTCTTCATTCAGTAAAAAATGTATTAACTGCTTTGTGCCAATATGTATGCTAGATATTTGAGATACATAGAATTTATTGCAAAAGACAAAGCTGACATTAACCTGTAAATGTGCAAATAATTATTGCCATTTTTTATGCAAAGGATGGAAATTGCAGAATCTATAAATGAGTAAAATAAAGAAATCTACACTGGCCAAGAACATATTGGAAAAGTGTTCTAAAATATAATATTGGATGTGAGTTCTGTACTGTAAGAGGAAGTTTGCTGGGTAAAGAAGCAATGGAAGATCATTCTAGGTGAAGTTTAAACTGAAGGAGAAGAAATCAGAGAGGGAGACAAACCACAAGAGGCTCTTGACTCTGGGAAGCAAACTGAGGGTTTCAGAAGGGAGAGGGTAGAGGGATGGAGTAGCCAGGTGATGGGTATTAAGGAGGGCCTGTGCTGTGATGAGCACTGGGTGTTACACACAACTAAGTCATTGAACTCTGCATCAAAAACTAATGATGTACTATATGTTGGCTAACTGAATTTAGTAAAAAAGTAAATGGAAGACAAATATACGGTAAAAAAAAAAAAATGAACTCCACAGTCTATTAAAAAAAAAAGGAAAAGAAAGTCAGTATAAATCTGACATTTTGAAAAAGTAGACTAGAGATGAATTCCAGAAGCAGCTTGGCTTTTGAAAGCCCATTAAGGATATGAACCTTCTTCTCAATGACAGAAAATAGTTTTAGCCATGGAAGAAACATTGATAATTGCATTTTAATTTCATCACTCTGGATACTTGTGGAGAATATATTCAGTGGAGGAAAGAACTTATATGATGGTTTAAAATCAATTAGAAAACTGTTGCCTAGAGAAGACAAGAAATGTTGGTGTCTTGAATTGGGAGAGAGTGCTTAAGATTACCATCAATGAATATGGGATTCCCAAATTACCATGCACTGCCCCCTCTTCAACACTCACAATCAAATCAGATTTAACTGATAATTAAAATAAGGATTATAAGCTTATCAGAGGCAAATTTAAGTGTAGTTTTATGTAAAGCTCTTAGAAAGAATATATTACATGATATAGTACCTAAAACCAAGAAATATACTTATGCTTTTATTTATTTATTTTTTTTTACTTTATTTAAGCTTTATTTAAACATATGCTTTTATTTTTGAGGTTTGAAAGGCAACTGTGCATCCTTACGATATTTCTTGGAGCACTTGGTTTCAAGGCTGCTTTTTGTAGTTCTGCTGAAACTGCCCTTGCATTGGTTCCTTCCCTCTGGTATATTATTCTCTTTATTTTATATTCAATGTGCTGTCAAACTTTATTATTATTTTTTGTCTCATTGGATCAAGATATTAGAGTGATAGCTTTCCCATTGCTCACATTATTTCACTCATGATTTTTACTGCTACCTCATGTAAAGATAGTATAAATTTATGAATGTTGTTAACAATCCACAACTGTTAAAATCATTTCTATTAATATTCACCATATTTTAATATTTATTTCTTCACTAATAAATATATATTGAATATGGAAAAGTGCTCAGTGATTTCAAATGTTTATTTTGCTGTAGGTCACTCATTATCATTATGTGCTTTAGCAGTAGTAAATGTGAATTAAAATATTTTATGATTTTCTGCACAGGTATGGTCCTGGACTAGTCACTCTAACATAAGAAAAGTGAAACCATGTATTATATACAATCTATTCAGCTTCTGTTAGCACAGTATTTGAAAGTTGTGTTAATTATATGGTACTCAAATCTAGAAGTTCTGTGTAGAGATAACATGTTGGAACCGTAATTTTCTCATGGCCCCTTGCATTTTCTGATTTCTCAGGGTGTAAATAATAGGATTCAGTAAGGGTGTGATAATAGTATAAAATACAGCAAGGACTTTATTGCCTGCAAAACTGTTGAATGGCCAGGCATAGATAAAGATACAGGGTCCAAAGAACAGAGTGACCACAATGATGTGTGCAGACAGTGTGGACAGAGCCTTGGAGAGCCCTCCAGATGATCTTTGTTGTACAGTGATCAGGATGACAGTGTAGGAGACAAGGAGGAGGATGAAACAGATGAATGAGAGCAGCCCACTGTCAGCAATGACAAAGAATTCCAGTGTGTATGTGTCCATACAAGCAAGCTTAATCACAAGGGGAAGGTCACAAAATATATTGTCTATGACATTGGAGCCACAGAAAGGCAAGTTTACTGTTAATACCATCTGGCTCGTGGTGTGTACAAACCCAATTGTCCATGAAAGTATCACAAACCCACTCAGCAGCCTCTGGCTCATGATTGTCCTGTAGTGCAGGGGTTTGCATATGGCTACATATCTGTCAAAGGCCATGGCTATCAAAAGAGTCATCTCAGCACCCCCAAAGAAGTGCATAAAGAACATCTGGGTCATGCAGCCCCATATGGAGATGGTCTTGTGTTCATTGAGTAAGTCTGTGATCATTTTGGGTGTGGTGACAGTGGAGAGACACATATCCAGAAAAGAGAGGTTTCCAAGGAGGAAGTACATGGGAGAATAAAGAGTGGAACTAAATGTCACTGTGACCATAATGAGAATATTTCCCAGCACAGTGGCACTGTAGATTAAGGAGAATGTTATAAAGAAGAGAATCTGAAGTTCCCATCGTCCAGAAAATCCTAGTAAAATAAACTCAGTCACTACAGATCCATTTTTAAGATCCATTTCTTTGATTCGAAAGGCTCCAGAAGTTCTTTTGTACAAAGAGAATAAACAAAAATAAAGCCACAATTAGCACTGATGATTTCCTATTTCTATTTGATGAATAATAGTTGAATTTATGAAAATATATAATATTAAACATATCAGCATCACTGTCTGTAATTTGAAATTAAATTATGTGTCACATCACTTTGAAACAATATAGTTATGCAGCAATTAAAAAGCATTTGAAGGAGTAGAAATTTTATTTTCTATTTTTTTATTCTAGTAAATGACCCTCTTTTATCAATTGATCTTGATTGTTACTAATTTGCTCACATGGAAAAATTAGATGAGTAGCTACATTGGTATTTGTTTTGCCTCTTGAGATTATCATACAACAATATAAAGGAGATATGCAATTTGAAAATTGAGGAAATTGTATTGTTGTGTATCAGGTAACTTATTAAGGTCATTCTGTGTCATTCTGGTCATTCTGTTTCTAAAATGAAGAAGGAAATATAAACACACACAACCTAGGGCTAATTTTTATATGAAAGAAAGTCCTTTAATTCATTAAAAATAGTTTTGCTTTTTGGATGCCTGGGTAGCTCAGATGGTTAAGCATCCAATTCTTGGTTTCAGCTCAGGTCATCATCTCAGGATTATGAGATTGAGCCCTGCACAGAGCTCCACACTTACCTGCTTGAGATTCTCTCCCTCTTTCTCCCTATGCCTGTCCCCCAGCTCACACATTCTAAATAAATAAATAAATAAAATCTTTTAAAAATAATTTTGCTTTTTGTTTCTGTTGTGTAGTACACTGAGAATTTCTGGAAGCATGGACTCATCCATAGTTCTTTATGAGCATGTTTTCTCAATTTCTTATATTGCTGTTGTTCACAGTGAGAAGTGGGTGTGTTTTGTGTAAGTGTATGTATGTGATGGTTAAGAAGTAAATAGTGAAATGATTCAACCCTAACATACAGATTTTGCTTCAGTTATAATATGTCATACTAATTGTCCTTACTTGGTGTTTTTATTGTTCATAGGATCTAGAGTGATATAAAATGATCAATAACAATTAAGTGATCAGTATGTGTTATACTGTGTTCTAAGTGTTTCACATTTATTAATGCATTTAATGCTCATAGCAATCTCATGAGGCAGGATTATTATTATTATTATTTTGCATATAAGGAAACTAAGGCATAGGAGTATTTAATGACTTACAGTTACACAGCTAACAAAGGTCAAAGCTGGTATTCAAGCCCAGTCAGTCTGATCCTGAACAAGGCCTATACCAATGTACATGTTAAACCAAATAAAAACATTAAGTTAGTACATGAAATATGTGACATGTTGTAAGAATATTAAAAGAATGGAGACCAGCAATTGCACTACTGGGTATTTACCCTAAAGATACAAACGTAGTGATCCGAAGGGGCATGTATAAACGAATGTTTATAGCAGCAATGTCCACAATAGCCACGTTATGGAAAGAACCTCGATGTCCATCAACAGATGAATGGATAAAGAAGATGTGGTATATATATACAATGGAATACTATGCAGCCATCAAACGAAATGAAATCTTACCATTTTTAACAACATGGATGGAATTAGAGCGTATTTTGCTTAGCGAAATAAGTCAACTGGAGAAAGACAACTATCATATGATCTCCCTAATATGAGGAAGTGGAGATTCAATGGTGGTGGGGGTTAAGGGAGTAGGAAAAGAAAAAATGAAACAAGATGGGATCGGGAGGGAGACAAACCAAAAGAGACTCTTAATGTCATAAAACAAACTGAGTGGGGTGGGGGGGAAAGGGGTTGGGAGAGGGTGGTGGGGTTACATTATATGTTTAAATAAAAAAGCTTAAAGAAAAAAAAATAAAAATGACCTAATTAAAAAAAAAAAAAAAAAGAATGGAGACCAATTCCAAATGATGCTTTAAGATATGGCTTTTGGGTTACTCTCTGTTATCTTTAAAACACTTAAAATGTAAACAAAATTTT
The DNA here is from genome assembly GCA_003697995.1 of Taxidea taxus jeffersonii. Classification (NCBI taxonomy): domain Eukaryota; kingdom Metazoa; phylum Chordata; class Mammalia; order Carnivora; family Mustelidae; genus Taxidea; species Taxidea taxus. The sequence goes on along the minus strand of RCUC01148280.1, from coordinate 24,932 downwards.
CATGGTCAGTGAACAATAAGGACAAAGCTTAGACCATATGTGAATATTTATGGGAAGAAGAGAATTCAGAGCAGTGAGTAAGAGTAATGGTACCTTTAGAAAAGGGACTGAATGCAGATAGAAAGGTACATAGAGAGTATCTGTTCTCTTTTCTCCAATGACCTGTAACTTTCTCCTTTTTATTTCTACTCAAGTCCTTGTCAAAATGTCCTACCACCACTCTCCAATCTTAATTCCCTCAACTACTTTCCTATTTGAGATATTATTAGGAACTGGATAATGCATATAAATTAGGGCAAATAATGATGAAAGCTATGTTCTTGTCAGTCAACCTCCAGGACTAGACAGAGTGGATGTTGAATGATAACAGTGGGTCTGGAAGAGGACAGCCACACAGCACATGGTCTTCAAAGGGCTGTATTTCATGATTATCGGGTGAGTGAGCAAGAATTGTGCTTTGGAGACCTTTGTGAAAGTAAATTAAAAAACAAAAAAGATTTTATTTATTTGATTGTTTGTTTAGAGGGAGCCAGTAGGGGGAGGGGCTAAAGAAGAGGGAGAGAGAGAATCTCAAGCAGACTGCATGCTGAGTGTGGAGCCTGATGCAGGGCTCCATCTCACCATCCTGAGATCATGACCTAAGCTGAAATCAAGGGTTAGATACTCACTGACTCATCAGCCAGGTGCCCCAAAAGTAATTTTAATAATTAGATGCTCTTTTGAGAAATGAGAATGAATATGAAATGAATATGCCAACTACAATTTGGGAATACCTTTGCTACATGGAATTTCATGCCCCATGATACAATAGAAAAACTTGCATATGAAATGAATACAGTGAAGTGTAATGCAGTTGATACAAATAAAGCCGATTTTATAGCTTTATTTGCCTTTTCATTTTATTTTAGAGGGAAAACTGGCATTCATTTATGTTGATAGCTTTCCCAATATTTGTTTCTCCTATTCCTCTTTTTCCTTTCCCAAGCAAGTCCCTAAAACTATTTCTTTAGTTCTACACTTAATATTCATGTTCTTATATGATGAGTGAATAAAGGCAATATAAATGAAAAGAATGCATATAGTTTAGACAAAAATTCTGTTAGTGAAGAAAATTTTCTTCCTCTCGAATAATCAGTTGCATATTTTATTGTAATTATTTTACTCAATTTATGATGTACTTTGGAGGAAACTGAAGGTAGAATAATTATATATTTGCCTAGGAAGGAACTTTGAAATCATTTATTCCCCACATCCTCATTAGTAAATGAAAAATCTAGATCCCCATGAAGAAGTAAATTTCCCAGGTCTTAGATGTAGGACTACCCTAAAGAGATGCAATATTAGGTGAGAGGGTGTATGTGTAGGATTCTGGCCAGGCACAAAATGAGCACAAAGACAGCATGTACTGTATCTGAATCATTCATGTAAATACAGGATTACAAATCAAGAATTTTCCATGTAAATCCCCATTAGGAAAGGAACAAGCCAAAACTTATTTTATCAAGTAGTTGGATATGAGCATTTCTCCTCTTCCTCATGTGTATACAATATATGTTACTTAATGTAAGACTAACTGATTCAAGTAAATATTTCCTCCTTTCATTACAGATACTTGAAGAGAAAAATAAAAATTTCAATTTTCACTGATTTTTATTTTTCAAAATTTATGCATACTTACTGTAAAGTACTGAAGGACCTCAAAAACATTAGGCTAAGTAAAAGAAGCCTGATACAAAAGGCCACATGTATGATTTTATTTCTATGAAATGTCTGCTAAACAAATCTATAGAGACAGAAAATGTCTGAATCACTTTGAGCTAGGGAGTGAATGTAAATGGGCACACTTTCCTTTCTGTGATGATAAAATGATTTAAAATAAGATTGTGGTGATTGTTGCATAACTTTGTGAATATAATAATCACTGACTATGGTGAGTGCTGTGAAGTGTGTAAACCTGGTGATTCACAGACCTGTACCCCTGGGGCTGATAATACATTATATGTTAATTAAAATTTTTTAAAAAAATTAAAAAATAATCATCACTGAAATATATATTGAAATCAGGTGAATTTCATAGTATATGAGTTATAGTTGAGTAAAACAAACTACTATATATTTTTTTATTCTATTCTTAAGTTTTAAGTATCATTAATACATTAGTTTAGTATTTTTCAGTAGTATGTATACTATCCAGCTACTTGTGTTCAAATTTATTGTACTATGAGACAATCAATGACATACTGCATTTCCAATACAACGAAGTTTTTAAATTTCTTAATGTCCCCTATTTGGATTATATTTTTGACAGCCTTATGCATTTGGAAACTACTCTCTTTTTGTTAAGTTTTTCTTGATATTTTCCTACTATTCTAAATAGTATGAGTTTCTTGAATTATACCGTTTCCTTCCTTTGCCCGCATATGAACGTCTTGGCCTAAGATCTCGTTTGTATTTATGGTGTAATGGTCAGTTTTAGGCAGAGAGATTCTGCCTATTCAGCTCTGGTCATTAATTCTCCCTCACCTGCCCCTTCTCCAGCATTCATTATGATGTGCTTATTTACATGTCTTGTCAGCACCTGAAATGATGAAACGAAAAATACTACTATTGTGTTAAAAAAAAAAAAGATGAGTTTCTATCTATTACATTATTTTCAATGCTAGTGTGAGTTATTAGAATCCTCACAATTTGCTTTTCTTAATTTTAGTCATCATTTTTAATCACTGACGATCTCCTGTCATGTTTTACTCGTCAATATCATGTTGAAAGCATATATCCTTTAAATTTGTATAAAAATTCTTGGTTCTACATCACTGTGTTACAGTATGTGATCTCCCAGTGAGAGAGGATTTTTTTAAGAGATTTTATTATTTGAGAGAGAGAGAGAATATGCATAAATGGAGGGTGGCAGAGAGGGAGGGAGAAGCAGACTCCCTCCTGAGCAGGGAGCCTGATGTGGGGCCAGATCTCAGACTCTGGGATCATGACCTGAGCTGAAGACAGATGCTTAACTGTGCCACCCAGGCAACCACGAGAGAGGTTTTGATGTCTCAAAAGCCACAGCCTTTTCCTTCCAGCCAACAGAAAATTAATTAAAATACCGTCTTCAGTAAATTAAACCTCTAACAAATTAGCTCTCTATGATGTTTCCACTTACCAGTTCTAAAGGCACAGTATGAAGAACAATATGTTCACTGGGTTAATCAAAATTAAAAATCTGCTTTGCACTCTCTGTGATGTTCTGTATATGAATGTATATACTATCTTCTGCTTCTTTTATAAATATGTGAATCACTTTGGAGGCAGATGTGTTGGAGCTCTGGGAATCCAAATTTCAGTGGGAGTTGTTAGAGCACTGTGGCTGCTGCCCTAGCATGACCAGGAGAGATGTTTACTCTTAATTTCTGGCCTTGTAGCACACTGTGGTTCTCTTGGAGTATTGGCTTGATTACAATGCATGTGAGAGTGTTGGTTGGTTGGTTGTGCTATAGGAATTGTAGACATCTTTGAATTAATGGATGCTTATTTTCCCTCATATTACTCCATGCTATCCTCTTACCTTCTTTATAATAACACTGGATGATTTTTAGATGAATAATCTTCAGACTTCTCTGAGTATAACACCTTTAACATAAAAATAGATCTCTGTATATTATAAATTTACTATTGACAGCATATATTATCTACATTATTCAGGAAATAGAAATTTTAAAAGAGAATGTTAAAATAATTATGCTAAATAATTTAAAATGTGAAATAATACAACTGTTTTATGGTCACCAAAATTTAATAATTTTTTTAATGTATGATATTTTTCAAGAATACCTATATGGCCCAGATAGTTTCATAGCCATTGCCCCTTTTACTATAAAATGCTACAGTAAATTCTTGTTCCATAGGTATTTCTTTTATAAAATTAATCATAAATTATGATTTTGGTATACTTCACACCACAGGCTTCAAAGTTTGTTTCAATGACTTGCCAACAAAAGATGTCACAAATAACTTTCAAATTGGTTGATATTGCTCTCACTTCTATGGAAGTTCTTATTTAATTCCAGTTAAATTCACCACTTAACTCATAGGTTAATGTAGTTTTTGTCATAGGCATTGCTTTTATTATAGGAGTCATTAGATTTGGTGAAAGAATAGTAGGTACAGATGTTATAATCATCCATACTTTGTATAATGCAAGACTCCTTGCTGTAAGACAAATCTGATTCTACCACAAATAATGAAACTTGAAAATCATTAGAAATAATTTTCTTTATAGGTTTTGATATTGTTTGCTGATAAGATATGCATTTTATTTATTGCCATATTGCTTATTTAAGCCATTTTTACAGTGGCCAAAAGGAGAATTATTTTCTCAGTAGATTGTGGCTTTTACACTTTTTGTATTAGTCAAAAACATTCAAGAATACTTTATTACATTTAGTGAAAAATTTAAACCATTTATTAGCTGATGAGTATTAATATTATAAATTTAAAAAAATTTTAAGATATTTATTTTAGAAAGAGGTTGAGAGAGAAAGAGAGAGAGTGAGTGAATGTGAGTCGGGAGAGGGACTAAGGGAGAAGGAGGGAATCTCAGGCTGACTCCATGGTGAGCCTGGTGTCTGACCCAGAGCTTGATCTCATGACCCTGACATCATGACCTGAGCTGAAATCAAGAGCTGGACACTCAGTCTATTGAGCCACCCATGTACCTCAATTTTATGTCTTTTATTTTTACTTTTAAAAATTTTGCTTATTGTGATCACTAGCTAATTTACCAAGGTACAGTATAGATGGTCAAGTTCATTGTGAATAATAATTGAATTAAATCCATACTGTAAAATAGTATTTCTTAATAATTCAGAATGTTTTAGCTTGTTGTCAGTTCTAATCACTTGTTCTTTTACTTTGTGATTTAGCTGACAGAGTTCATATTATGGGTAGAATTGTCAGCTCTACAATTTAATAATTGTTTATGTGAATTTTAATAAATTAGAATTATCTTCAATGCAGAGTTTATTGGTACAAATCTTTTTAAGCTCCTTACAAAGTTTTGGAGGATGAAGTAAGATAAAATAATCTTTATCCCCTTCCAATTTTGGCACACCTAAGCTATGATACATAGCAATGTATTCAAAGAAAATAACTTCAAAAGGAACTGCTCTAAATCCCTCTGTCTCTTGGTTAATATATGTTAAGTGTCATATGTAAAGTTACCAGGTATTATATAGATTAATTTAGAGTACCAAAACTAATCTGACTATGAAATAGGTAAAGCTTGCTTATTTTTTAAATTAAAAGATACATAAATAGATGTTCTCATTTTTTTAACCTACACTTGATCAATTGGCTACAGACAGCTTAAAATGTATTCATCCTTCTTTGGGACGATGGGTTTAAATAACTTTTAATGACTGTTTAATTCAGTCTTCTCTTTTGGTTCAACAACAGATTTGACCTAATTAATACAGGTCCCTTTCCACAGTCATAGTTCTTTACTTTTGATTCAGGATTTACCCTCTGACCAGGGTAAAATTCTGTGATTACTCAAGTATTCCTTTTCTGTCCTCAGATGTTTAATATTCCCAGTTTCTATTATGTTACTGTATATTCCTTGGTAGCACAGATTGTACTTAGCATTGACCCTTCATTCTTACTTTTAGCTAATTTATTGAGTGAATTTGCTTTCTGTTCTCTAATATCTCTTAACTCTCTAGGTTTTAATATATTGTCCTTTCATTTCCTCTGAAGAATATTCTGGTGTTCTATTTAAATTGGTTTAATAACAGCATAAGTTCTTACAGTACAGATATTGCACTAAGATATAAGGAAACTTTTTACTACTAGCTCTCAAGTGACTAAAATGAGGCCTTGAAATAGGTAATGAACTCAGCAAGTCTCAAACTTCCTTGGGCCCATATTGTATGTCAGGAACCTATCTTCAAGGATCTCAGAATCTTACTATTCAATACTAACCCCAAATAACCCATTGCCAAGTGTGATGATACAGGTATGCAGTAAGGCAAACTGTGTTTTATGGAGTTTGCAAATTTCTCCTGAAAGCATCTAGGGGGAAAGTTACCCCCAAAGAGGCAACTTTGTCTTTAATGATAGGCATTGATTGGCTGCAGAGAGAAGCAAGAAGAAAATTCTAGGCAGAGATAATTACATGTAGGAAGAATGGAAGCATAGAGTATTTTGACACATTGTGTGAACAGAAAATAGTAAGTCTGAAGTATGTGATAGCTTGGGGGGAGAAGAAGGGTGAATTTTTGATGAGGATGGAAAGTTAGGTTAGAATGAGAACTTTTAAGGGTCTTAAATATCAATCAAAGTAGTTGGTATACTATAATTACTGAGGAGCTCTTGAAATAGTAAAAAAAGAGACTGAAAAGAATTGAGTTTTCACAGGGCTATGGTAGAAGTGCTGTGAAGTCATTCCTGCATTATTCAAATAATCTAGGTAAGAAATGATAAAAGTCTAGGGCACTGGGGTGGCTCAGTTAGTTAATCATCTGCCAAGATAATGGGATTGATCCCCATGTCAGGCTCCCTGCTTAGTGGGGAGCCTGCTTCTTCGTCTCTCCCCAGCTCTTACTCTCTGTTGCATTCTCTCTCTCTCTCTCTCTCAAATAAATAAATAAATAAATAGAAATTTCTTAAAAATAAGTAGATAAATTTTTTTAAAAAGGAAAGAAATGATGGAATTCTGACCTAATGCCCTGGAGGATAATGAAAAAGAGGTTCAGACCAAATTGTCATGTAGAATTGTGAAAATTTGGTAACAGGGGGTGTACAAACGATGACACAAGATGAAGCACAACCTCTATCCAAATATTGTATGAAAAATAAGCAACACCATTGGTGAAGGAGAGGAAAAGTGAGTTGGGGGAAATCAGAGTGGATGAACCATGAGAGACTATGGACTCTGAATAAAACAAACAGGGTTTTGGAGGGGAGGAGAGTGGGGGGTTTGGGAGAGCCTGGTGGTGGGTATTAAGGAGGGCATGTATTGCATGGAGCACTGGGTGTGATGCATAAATAGTGAATCTTGGGACACTGAAAAAAATAAAATTAAATTTAAAAAAATAAGCAACACCAAAACCAATGGTGACTCCTAGGGATCCAAACTTAAAACAAAAACAAAAACTTACACAAATTCATATTAATCTAGAAGAGAGTATCAGCGCCCAAGTCTGTGTACCTCTCTCAAAATACTGGAGAAGGAGCATCCAACTATTAGTCCCTGACTAAAGGTGGGGCACAAATGTAAATTCCTTGAACTGTGATAGCAGCTCTAAGCCACATGCATGTCTACCACTACAGGATAAAATTATACCTCGCCTATGAGATTTAAGCAAAACCACTGACTGATAAGTGACTTATGATGTCCAAATGGTAGCCAAATTGCAAGATTGAAAAAAGGAAAAAGTATCTGAGCAGGGACATCAGAGATAACACACTGCAGGGGCAATAAACTTCTGAGTTCATTGAGTCCAGAAATTAAACAACCAACCAACCAAATGATCACAAGAGCATCAACATTGGAAAGGAGAGGGATCAGTTACTGGAGACTCTACAATACATTGTAAAAAGATATCCAGTTTTAATCAAAACTAATGAGACATTTGAAGAAACACAAAATTATGCACCATACATGAAATAAAAGGTCAATAGAAATTGCTTTGGTGGAGACTCAGATGTTGAACTTAGCAGACAAAAATTTCAAAGTAGATACTATAACTTTATTCTGAGAACTAAAGGAGAGCATGCCTAGAGAAATAGAGGAAGGTATGACAATATCTATCAAGTAGAGGGTATCAAAAAAGATAGAAATTATTTTTTAAAATGGAGAGTATATGGTTGCAAAGTACAATAACTCAAACATGGAAATCACCGAGGAGTTCATCAGTTGATGTGAGCCATCAGAAGAAAGAACCAGGGAACTTGAAGATATATCTGTAGCAATGATGCAATTTTGAGAACAGAGAGTGCAATAGAAAATGAGAAAAAATAACAAAGCTCAGGAGAATGCGTAACACCATTAAATACACACACACACACACACACACACACATATATATATATATATCATACAATGTAAATTTTGACTTCTACATTGACTTCTACCATTAATCTGATCAATATCTTATTAATTCAAATAGGGAGTGCAGGAAGAATGAAAGTTTGGGATGGTGGGTAACTAATTACGTTTTACATATTGGGCTTGAGATGTCTTCAAGATACCCAGTGAATGAGTTCAGTAGAAAGTTGAAAATAAAAATTTGCAGCTCAGAAATGAGGAGCAGAAATGATAAAATGATATTACCGAGGGTAAGTATAAATAGTAACTACCACCTTGAAGGCTGGATGAGCAAAAGAGGAAGAGGCATTACCTAGAAACCGTAAATGCTGCCAGATCAGTGTCACCATTAGTGATGTTGGAACCTGTATCCTATTACTGAGTAAGAAGATAAGAGCTCATGCACTTGATGAAGCTTTAGGATCCTTGGACCCTTCAACCTTACTGATGTTGCTGAGCCCCCCAAAGTATTTCTGGAGGCCACAGTTGCCCAATACTACTACTGCCTGAGCCCAAAGCAGAGGAATATATTCTCCCTTCTTCCTGTTGTCCAGTATCATGTTAGTGTCTTCCACTAATAGGACCTGATAAGAGAGTTTAGGAAATGTAATTTTCAGACCTGTAGCTATCTCCTATAGATATAAGACTGTAGAAAAGCTAATGTGTGGCTGCAAGTTGAAAGAGAAATATTCAGAATCATCTTCCCATTTGGTTGCTCAGCATCCATGCACATCATCCACTTTTGTTTAAAATTCCAATCAATGACAGTTGCTTCAGCCTTAAGACTCATCTATCCTGCATAAAAATTAAGACCTTCCCCCTTTTTTCTCCAAAATGAAAGCTAAACATTCTTATAGATTACTATATCCATCTTAGGTTAGTGTTGGGATTTCCTCTAGTTTAGTTATAATCCTGCAGGAATTCTCTGTAGTCTAGAGACTAAATGGTAAAGTTAATCACCAACATCTTGGTGAGGAAAGATAAAAGAAGAAAATGACTTTGAAATTTCTTAATATATACCATGAATACACAATTTTACCATAATACACAATTCAGGTGGAAAATATTCTTAGTTACTATAATCATCATTTTCCTACTAATGAGTCATGAGACTCAGTTATCCATCATTGTCTTCTTTTACTGCCAGTTGCTTAATTCTTTGGTCTTTGTATCTCTGAAGATGGTGATTCTTCAATTGTTGGAATTTAAATTTAAAATGGTATTGACTTGTGTCCTTCTTACTTAATACATGAAATGTATATAAAATATGAAATGTAAGCATTATTTATATTAGTTATATTAGTTTTAGTTATATTGGTTTATATTAGTTTCAGGTGTACAATATATTGATCTAGCTGTTCTATATATATTAATCAGTGTTCATCATGATACATGTAGTCACCATTCATCTCCATACAATATTATGCTTGTGCACTATTGGTGGAAATGTAAATTGATGTCACCACTATGGAAAACATTTTCACTTGCTTTTACTTGGTATGGAAATATTACGAGGCATCACAGACAATCACTTTAGTCTCATACATGATCTTCCCACCCTATTTAGTAAAACTAATCCTTGTATACCTTGATAATTGGGATCAGTCTTCAGCTGTCTTAATAAGTTCTTCTGTTAAATCAGTGGTATTAGAAGACTGGAAATGCTAGTGAGTCTTTATATTCAGGTCAATGGGAAATTGTTTTTTCCTCTTGTTGGAAAGGGTTATTTATTGAGAACATGTAAAGGAAGGCACAAGAAAAAAAATATGTATGTTCTTAATATTTAGAAAATCTGTTGCAAATGCATAGATATTGAAGTTAGAGGTAGGATCTGATTCTTGGTCTAGTACTTAAAATTTCTGTGGCAAGTTCATTAAATGTTATAATGCACAGTTTTCTATTTAGAATATGTTAATAATATGCTCTATTTTCATTGCTGTACGGTTAAGAGAAAACACATGTGAAGTGCCAGATCCGTGGTTAGAACTCAGTGAATACTTACTCAGAATCTCAGTTGATAAGAAGCTAAAAATTATAATATATATGAATGTGATTATATTGGAATGGTTTATATTTAGATGCATAATTCCAGATGTTTGATATCCCAAATGTGACTCATGGTTAATAAAAAATCATACACCTCAGTTTTTTTGATGATGATGGCAACAATGATACTTTTGATGATTATAATGTTTCAATTAAAAAGCTGTTCTACGGGCAACCCTCTCAGGTCCCATCCCTCTTCAGGAGCTTTGTGCTGTCACTTGACTATTGCTCAGTAAAACTTTGCTTTGCTGCTCACACCCCCCCAAAAATAATAATAAAATTAAATTAAATTTAAAAAAATAAAAGGTTGTTCTGGAACTCACTTGCTTGGTTTTTATTTTTCTTACTGCTTTCATGTCTTTATTCCTGGATGTGTAGATGATTCTATTTTAAAGGGGAATGAAAAATGTGTAATTCATGGGGAGGATCTTATTTATGGAGACCCTGCTGAATGGTCATATGTAGATAAAATGTGTAATTCATGGGGAGGATCTTATTTATGGAGACCCTGCTGAATGGTCATATGTAGATAAAGATGCAAGGTCCAAAGAACAGTAACACTGCAGTAATGTGGGCTGAAAGAGTGGACAGAGCTTTGGAAGACCCACTGGAGGAATCATCCTGGACAGTAATTAGAATGATGCTTTCAGAGATGAACAGAAAGATAAAATACTTAAAGTCAGTGGTCTACTGAATGCAATGACTAATAGCTCCAAGATGTAAGTATCGATACAGTCAAATCTGATGACTTGAGGCAGATCTCACACACACACACACACACACACACACACACACACACAACTATTCACAACATTGGGGCCACATAATAGTAAAGTAACTGTGAACACCTTTTGGCTCATAGCTTGCACAAAACCAGTGGTCAGGACACAAGTACAAGTCTGATGCAAACATCGTGGCTCATGATAGTTTTGTAATGGAGGGATTTATATATGGCAGTGAAACTATCAGTTGCCATGGCTACAAGCAGCATCATCTCACTTCCACCTAAAAGGTGAAGGAAGAACATCTGGACCATGCAACCTTCTTAGAAGATAGCCTTATAATCAGTAATTAGGTCACAGATCATTTTAGGAATAGCAAAGGAGGCCAGACTCTCCTTTATCAATAAAGGAGAGTTTGGCCCATAAGAAGTACATGGGAGAGTTTAAGTGAGGGTCCAATTTTACTCCAAAGATAATGAGTTTACCTAATACAGTGCCTATATAGATAATTGAAAGGAAAAAAAAAAAACAAATCTGCAACTCATGAAACTGTGACTCCCAGGAAAATAAACTCAAGACACTATGGATTGATTTTGTTTCTCCATTTGTTGGACTGTTGGCATATGTTACCTAACACAAAACAAAACTAAACTAAAATAGAATAAAGTCTGTGAATTGAAGTTGAGAGAGGAAATACATATTCACTTAACTTTATTCTTAAAATCCACAGAAATGTGCAAAAAGAATTGAAAGTGTTGAACAATACTGAATCAAAAATTTTTGAAAAAAAGGAATGGAAGTTGGTTCAACCACTCTGGAAAACAGTGTGGAGATTCCTTAGGAAATTAAATACAGAGCTACCCTATGACCCTGCAATTGCATTACTGAGTATTTACCCCAAAGATGCAGATGTAGTGAAAAGAAGGGGCCATCTGTACCCCAGTGTTCATAGCAGCAATGGCCACAGTCAACAAACTATGGAAAGAACCAAGATGCTCTCTAGCAGATGAATGGATAAAGAAGATATGGTCCATATATACTATGGAGTATTATGCCTCCATCAAAAAGGATGAATACCCAACTTTTGTATAAACATGGATGGGACTAGAAGAGATTATGCTGAGTAAAATAAACCAAGCAGAGTCAACTATCATAGGGTTTTGCTTATTTGTGGAGCATAAGGAATAACACGGAGGACATGGGGAGATGGAGAAAAGTAAGTTGGGGGAAATTGGAGGAGGAGATGAGCCATGAGGGACTTTGGACTCTGAGAAACAAATGAAGGTTTTGGAGGGGAGGGGATTGGGAGGTTGAGTGAGCCTGGTGGTGGGTATTATGGAGGGCACGTATTACATGGGGCACTGGTTCTGGTGCATAAACAATGAATTCTGGAACACTGAAAAGAAATTAAAAAAAAAATAAAAGTTAAGAAAAGTTATTGCCAAATGTAAAAAAAAAAAAAAAAAAAATTCTTAGCAAAGGTTATGAAGGGTTTCTGCCCGAAATAGAGACATTTGAACAAGATTGAAGCCAGCAATACCTAACTCATATCTGCAGTAATCTTGAGAAAAGTAGTATCAGAGTTGGTGAAAGAATATAGAAATTCCTTGCCCCCTTTTTAGAGGATAAGGTGTAGATTTATCAGTCATCCATGGCAAATAAGAGGTTCCATCTTGAAATCTATTTCTATGCTGCATTAGAGTAAGGGGCATATCACTGAAGGAGAGGCTAAATGGTTTTCTAACTAAAAAGCAGGACCAAGAAAAATGAAAATAAGTAGATGGAATATAGAATATGGAGAATCTAGGAGTCAGTTCTATAGTGGCTGCTGAAAGTCAGATGAGCATCAATAATAAACACTATGAGTTTTAGACAGTTGAGTCTATGGTTGACCAAACTGATATGGCTTCTCACCTTTTTCCATAAGGTGGAGAAATGGCTCAGATGTTTGAGTGTTCTCCCATAGACTCTGACTTAACCTCCAAGCCTATATGAAGTTAGTAGATAGGAAGGTATTGTGCTCAGGCAAGGCACAAATAAATGCTTGCTGCTAGCTTCCTACTGCCTTGGTTAAGTTACCTTCCTTGTCAAGTGGCTAAAAATCCTAATGGATTTGGTATAACTTCCATATTATTTGTAAGAGAGTATGATTATAGAGTTCTGATAAACAAAGGAGCATCTGTAGGGAACAGATCCATGTGCTTCTAAATGACTAAGTCAGACCCATGTGGAATGACATCCATTTAAACATGAATGATGCCAGCCAGATTTTTTTTTTTTTTTTTGGAAAAGCAAATGAAAGTTTATTGATTAACAAGGAAAATTGTTCATGATATATTATTAAATTTAAAAGGCAGGTTATAGTGCAGTTCATACAAATTGATCCCTTTTTTGGTGAGCTAAAGAAACGTCTCTGTGCATAGGAAAATGGTCTGGAAGTGTGCTTACCAAACTGATGACATAGATTATATTTGGGAGGTAGAATTATGGGTAATTATAACTTTCTTATTTATGCTTGTATGCCCCTTCCATTTTTGATAATAAGGATCTATTTGGTAATGAAAAAATAAAATAAATCACTTAATAGGACTCCTGCTGTTCAAATTATGAACCTGAGAAATTGGAAATAAATGGATTGAACATTCTCTTTGATGAACAATAAGGTGCTCAATGTAAACATGAAGAACTAGACACACAGCTTTATGGGGAAGAATTAGAATCGGTCATACCCCGGTAAGGATTGATGAGAAATCCAGGGAGTAGAGATAGTCCCTTCACCACAGGGGTCCTCAGCCTTCATTTAGCCAGGAGAGCTTGTTACAATACAGAGTGCTGAGCCTTGGCCCCCAAATTTCTGATTCTGTGGGTATGGGGTGGGGTGGAGAGTTTGTATTTGTAGTAAGTTCCCTACTGGTGGTTTGAGAACCAGCCACACTTGGAAGCCCCAGCTCCAGCTGGAAATTAATACAGAATAATCTGTTCACATGGCATGACTACTATACAGCTATTATTTGAAAGTTGTAAAGAGCCTGGCTCATAAAACCACTTAGGCCCAGAGCTTTTGAGGACTGTTACTCAGACTTGATTTGTCATGCTATAGTCTCCTCAAGCCAGCCAAAAATTTTGAAGCAAAGTATCAAGAAGGTAGGACAGGGACCCTTGCATCTCTCCCTCTAACTCGGGTTTGACCTACAGCCCCCTGGAGAAGATGGCTGTCCCAGCAGAGTCCGGCTTGTGCCAGCAAGTGTAATGCTTTAGTACAACTGTGGTCAGGCCATTTCCCAAGCTCATGTGGCCACCTGTTCAGGTATATGATATCGAAGGTCACTGTGCCACTGATCTTTATTCTGCTACATCTAAATTGAATAAACGGGAACAAGTAGAGAAAGAATTGTTGAGAGTAGCACAAATCTTGAAGGAACCCAAAATGGCTGCTTCCACTATGAATTCCTATATAAAGCATTCTGTGAAAGTGAAAAGCCTAAATGACATGAGCACAAAAGAGAGGTTCTCTTCTCTCACATCCAACCTGATCAATGTGCTTGCTGAGAATGGTCGCTTGGACAAAACCCCTGGAGTCATTTCTGCCTTTTCGAACATTTTGAGCATCCACTGGGGAGAAGTACCGTGCACAGTGACCACCACATCTCCTTTAGAGGAAGCCACTCTTACTTAATTAAAAACGGTCCTGAAGAGCTTCCTAAGTAAAGGCCAAGTCTTGCAATTGGAAGTTAAGACTGATCTGTCAATCATGGGTGGAATGATAGTCCATACTGGAGAGAGATACACTGATATGTCTGTGAAAACCAAGATTCAGAAGCTGAACAGGGCCATGCGGGAGCTTTTCTGAAAGTGTTGATTTTCTGTCAGTGAAAATTCCTAAACTTAGGCAACAATAAAATACTTCCTGAACAGAAAAAAAGAAAGAAAAAGAAGATAGGACAGATATCTACAAAGAGATAGTAGTAACAGAACAAAATTTCTGAGACTTAAGAAAAATGTGAGATCTGAAAAAATGATAAAATGTGAAAAAAAAAAAAAAAAAGGAGTTTCTATCTGACCAAAGATCTCATTCATGGAAATAGAAACAATGTAGTTTAAAAATATTTTGAAATGTTTTAAGAATTTAGAGAAGTATAAGAACAACATAATTAAGATACCATAATATTATTCATAATTAAGAAATATTTGTATTTATATCTTTTTGCATCACAATTTAAAATAAAAACTACTGGCATAGGTAAAGTTCATTTATCCCCTTACTATTTTGGGTGTGGCTTATAAAAATGAATACATTCTATCATAACAAGATTCTGTGAATAAAATGTTTATTTTTACTAAGGAATTGCTACTATAAAAATGGTGCAAGCATCAGTTTGTTTTCTGTATTTGTAGATCTCATTCTGCTTTTTGTTTTTTATTCATTTGTTTGGTTTTTTAGATTCCACATATCAAAGAACACATTGATGGTTTCCAGAGAGGTGGGATGGGAGGGTGAGCAAAATGGGTGAAGGGAAGTGGGAGACATAGGATTCCAGTAATGGAATGAATAAGTCATGGGAGAATAAAAGGTAGAGTACAATGCCTGTAGTCAATGGTATTGTAATAGGGTTGCATGGTGACAGACGATAGCTACATTTGAGGTGATCATGGCATAATGTATAGATTTGTGCAATGACTAGGTTGTATGCCTGAAACTAAGATAATATACTTAGTGTGAAATATACTCAACTTTTAAAAAATGGTACAATTAATGTAATGTACATGTTTATTTACATGTGAAAGACTTTTTCAAGATTATATCCCTATAAGTAGAATTACTAGGTCATTTTCAACTAATCTAATAATGTCAAATTCACATAAAAGTGTCATACAAGTGTCATACAAGTTTATCCAGCCACTTCCTTAAAATCTTTGTGTCTTGTTAGCTCTTATTCTAACCACCATTTCTTATTGAAGGAAGCAAAAATGGTTCAATATTAGGAAATATCTAATTAGTGATATTAAAGATATAGGTAAACAACCAAAAAATTTAAGTGTCAAAAAATAAACATCCTCTTATTTATTTTTTTTATTTCTATTTTTTAATTAGGCTCCACATCCAGTATGGAGTGGAGCTCAATGCAGGGCTTGAACTCCACCCTGAGATCAGGACCTAAGGTGGATTTAGAGTCAGATACCTAACTGAAAGAGCCACGCAGGCACCCCAGGATTTAATGTCTTTATTTAATATAAAAAATATTTTAAGTTGGTTCCATGCCCTCTGTGGTGCCAGCCAAATGAGGGGCTTGAACTCTCAGCCCTGAGATCAAGACCTAAGCTGAGTTCAAGAGTCAGACACTCAACCAAGTGAGCCACCCAGGCAATCCTTGGCAATAAAATAAATATCTAATAAGTAGAGAGATATATTAGGTTCACAGATTGCAATTTTGTAATTATCTTTAAATTCTGATAATATTCAGCATACTCCCTATGTGAATCCAAGGTGAATTTCTGAGATTGACGAGTTTATTCTAAAATGTATATGGAAACGCAAAAGGCCAAGATGAGCCACAGCAATTTTAACAAACAAAGTTAGAGGACTCATACTATAATATAGCAAGACCTCCTATAAAGCCATAGAACAAAAGAGTTTGATGTTGGTGCAGGAACCTAAAAATAAACCAGTTTAACTGAAAATATCAGAAAAGCTCTACTTGCTGATGACAGCCACAAATAACAGTAAAACACATTTGTGGAGAGACAAGCAGAACTGTTCACTGTTTGAGCCAGGATGGTTGCACTGAAATATTTAATGGGTGCTGGTGGTCCTTCTTTAGAAAAGAGGCTCTTCCTGATACCAGAATTCTACAGTATCAGTAAATGCCAGTAGTTGGCTTTATCATATTCTCCTAAAAACCTAACTTTAAAATTAATATTGCTTAACTTCTAAGGTTTGACATTTTAATATTTTCTTCTGAGTTTGTTGTCAGGTTTGCCTGATTCAAAGGTAGACTGGGGAGCAGGTGATATCACCTTCCCAGGACATAGTAAAAGCCTGCACGTGGCAGTGCCTCAGCTGCTGTGTGCTTTTCCATGAAATGATGAAAGAAGAGAAGAACCTTGCCAATGTTTTACTTACGAACTTTCCTATCAAATTCTGCCTTTTTGACTTGTGACTCTACCATGTGACATTGTGGTGTTTACCCTCATGAAGTACTTACTCTACAATATTTAGAGTTACAGCATTTCAAAGAATGAGGAACCAACAGAAGGAGAAAAAGCAAAATATAATAGAAAGTATTCTCCAGACTTATGTATGAATTCATATATAACCATGACATATGTAACAGAAATAGAATTTGGGGTCAGTAAGGAAAATATTCAGTAAATGATAATGGCAACTAATTCACAATCAGGGATGAAGAGATCAGATTCCCAGGCTCAGTTTTCATTTGAAAATAAACTAGAGAGGTGTAAAAGATTTAGCTCTGTAAAAATAAAACTACAAAATGAGTAAAAAAGCAAACACAGGTAAATATTTCAACATAATTCTGCTGATAAAACATTTTTGATATGTAAAAATTAGAATCCATGAAGTAAAGACTCAGAGTTGACTTTCTGAAAGTGAAAAAATAAAAAGAGTGAACATAAAGTAAGAGATAAGAATATATTTTCAACAAGTGAATCAAAATGCTCTTATCTCTGATTGGTAGGAAAAGGTTAAAGAAACCATGGAAAAGTGGGGAAATCATTTGGATTGGCAATTCACAGAGAAAACTACAAATATCTTTAAGCACAAAAGTAGTCAACCCTTGAGTGCTAAATGAGAAAAATATGCGCCCAAGAATACTATATCTAGCTAGGATGTCACTGAAAATAGAAGGACTGATAAAAAGCATCCAGGACAAAGAGAAATTAAAAGAATTTGTGGTCACCAAAGTAGCCCTACCCTATAAGAAATATTGAAAGAGGTTCTCTAAGCCAAGAGAGAGCCCAAAAGTAATAGACCAGAAAGAAACAGAGACAATATACAGTAGCAGTCCATTTACAGGCAATACAATGGCATTAAATTCATATCTCTCAAAGGATATCCTGAATATAAATGGGCCAAATGCCCCAATCAAAAAACACAGGGTATCAGATTGGATAAAAAAGCAAGACCCATCAATATGCTATCTGCAGAAGACTCATTTTAGACCCAAAGACAGCTTGAGATTTAAAGTGAGGTGGTGGAAACCATTTATCACACTAATGTATGTCAAAAGAAAGCTGGAGTGGCAATCCTTATTTGGACAAATTATATTTCAAAACAAAGAATGTAATAAGATTAGAAGGGACCCTATATCATACTTAAAAGGTATATCCAACAAGAAGATCTAACAATTGTATATATTTATGCCCTTAACATGGGAACAGCCAATTATGTGAGCCAGTTAATAACAAAATAAAAGAAGCATATCATCAATAATACAATAGTAGTAGGGGACTTTAACATGCTTCCCTCCCCACTGCAAAGCACAGATCATTTAAGCAGGAGATTAAGAAGGAAATAAGGGCTTTGAATGACACACTGGACCAGATGGATTTCACACATACATTCAGAATATTCTATCCCAAAACAACAGAATACACATTCTTCTCAAGTACACATGAAACATTCTCCAGTATAGATCACATCCTGAGTCACAAATCTAGTGTCAGCTGGTACCAAAAGATTGGGATCATTCCCTCCATATTTTTGAACCACAGGGCTTTGAAACTAGAACTCAAACACAAGAACAATGTTGGAAAGAACAAAAATATGTGGAGGATAAAGAGCATTCTACTAAATAATGAATGAGTCGCCGAGGAAATTAAATAAGAATTTTAAAAAAATCATGGAGGGGAGGAGTCAAGATGGCAGAGAAGTAGCAGGCTGAGACGATATCAGGCAGCAGGAGATCAGCTAGATAGCCTATCAAACCATTCCGAACACCTACGAATCCAACAGGAGATCGAAGAGAAGAAGAGCAACAATTCTAGAAACAGAAAATCGACCACTTTCTAAAAGGTAGGACCAGCGGAGAAGTGAATCCAGCGCGATGGGAAGATAGACCCCGGGGGGAGGGGCCGGCTCCCAGCAAGCGGCGGAACAATGGAGCACAAAATCAGGACTTTTAAAACTCTGCTCAACTGAGGGACATTGCTCCAGAGGCTAAACTGGGGTGAAGACCTCGTGGGGACAGTGTGGACTCAGGTCCCACGGGGTCACAGAAAGATCGGGGGTGTCTGAGTGTTGCAGAGCTCACAGGTATTAGAGCACGGAAGCCGGCTGCAGAGACAGAGCCGAGGAGTGAGCTCTCAACTCAGAGTTACCTTGAACTGTAATCTGTGACACAAGCTGGTGCTCTGTGCGTGGGGTCCCCACAAGATCCAGGGAGACTCCGACCTGGAAGAGCTCAGGTATCTGCAGGGTTCGGAGACTCCAGGTGGGACTCGGCCAGAGACAGAGATGCTTTGTCACAGGCTGGGTGACCTCGGAACACAGCCAGAAGCCAGTGAAATGGGACTGATTGCACACAATTTTTTCCAGCGCAGCTGGAGGCTGGGGAGATAGGAGTGATTAAGCGCTATTCTCCGAAGGCGCACTGAAGACTGGGGCCCCGAACTCTCGAGCTCTCAGCTCCTCCGAGCTGGAGTTTGGGAGGCTGCCATTTTCATTCCCATCCCCCAGAACTCTACGGAAAGCGTTCAGAGAACAAAAGCCCCAGAAAGCGAACCTGAGAGCATTACTTAGCCCGGCCCCTGGTAAGGGCAGTACAATTCCTCCTGGGACAGAGACACTTGAAAATCACTACAACAGGCCCCTCCCCCAGAAGATCAACAAGAAATCCAGCCAAGACCAAGTTCACTTTAACAAGGAGAACAGCGGAATTCCAGAGGAGGAGAAAGCAAAGCATGGAATTCTTGGCTTTCTCCCTATGAATCTTTAGTCTTGCAAAGTTAATTTTTAAAATTTTTTTTTCTCTTCTCCTAATTTTTTTAACTTTTACCCTTTCCTCTTTTAACATTTTTAAACTAGTTTATCTTAATAATTTTCTTTTTTTATTTAAGCTTTTTTATTTAAACATATAATGTAACCCTACCACCCTCTCCCAACCACTCTCCTCCCCCACCCCCCTCAGTTTGTTTTATGACATTAAGAGTATCTTTTGGTTTGTCTCTCTCCCGATCCCATCTTCTTTCATTTTTTTCTTTTCCTACCACCTTAACCCCCACCGCCATTGCATCTCCACTTCCTCGTATCAGGGAGATCATGTGATAGTTGTCTTTCTCCAGTTGACTTACTTCGCTCTAGTTCCATCCATGTGGTCGCAAATGGTAAGATTTCATTTCTTTTGATGGCTGCATAGTATTCCATTGTATATATATACCACTTTTCTTTATCCATTCATCTGTTGATGGACATCTAGGTTCTTTCCATAACTTGGCTCTTGTGGACATTGCTGCTATAAATATTCGGGTACACATGCCCCTTCGGATCACTACGTTTGTATCTTTAGGGTAAATACCCAGTGATGCAATTGCTGGGTCATAAGGTAGCTCTATTTTCAATTTTTTGAGGAACCTCCATGCTGTTTTCCAGAGTGGTTGCACCAGCTTGCATTCCCACCAAGAGTGTAGGAGGGTTCCCCTTTCTCCACATCCTCACCAGCATCTGTCATTTCCTAACTTATTCATTTTAGCCATGCTGAGTGGAGTGAGGTGGTATCTCATTGTGGTTTTGATTTATATTTCTCTGACGCCCAGTGATGTGGAGCACTTTTTCATGTGTCTGTTGGGCATCTGGATGTCTTCTTTGCAGAAATGTCTGTTCATGTCCTCTGCCCATTTCTTGATTGGATTATTTGTTCTTTGGGTGTCGCGTTTGATAAGTTCTTTATAGATTTTGGATATTAGCCCTTTATCTGATATGTTGTTTGCAAATATCTTCTCCCATTCTGTCAGTTGTCTTTTGGTTTTGTTAACTGTTAACTTTACTGTGGAAAGCTTTCAATCTTGATGAAGTCCCAATAGTTCATTATTGCCCTTGCTTCTCTTGCCTTTGGCGTTGTTCCTAGGAAGAAGTTGCTGCGGCTGAGGTTGAAGAGGTTGCTGCCTGTGTTCTCCTCAAGGATTTTGATGGATTCCTTTCTCACGTTGAGGTCCTTCATCCATTTTTAGTCTATTTTCGTGTGTGGTGTAATGAAATGGTCCAATTTCATTTTTCTCCATGTGGCTGTCCAGTTTTCCCAACAGCATTTGTTGAAGAGGCTGTCTTTTTTCCACTGGGTATTCTTTCGTGCTTTGTCGAAGATTAGTTGACCATAGAGTTGAGAGTCTATTTCTGGGCTCTCTATTCTGTTCCATTGATCTATGTGTCTGTTTTTGTGCCAGTACCATACTGTCTTGATGATGACAGCTTTGTAGTAGTGCTTGAAGTCTGGAATTGTGATGCCACCAACGATGGCTTTCTTTTTCAATATTCCTTTGGCTATTCGAGGTCTTTTCTGGTTCCATATAAATTTTAGGATTATTTGTTCCATTTCTTTGAAAAAATAGATGCGATTTTGATAAGAATTGCATTAAATGTGTAGACTGCTTTAGGTAGCATAGACATTTTCACAATGTTTATTCTTCCAATCCATGAGCATGGAACATTTTTCCATTTCTTTGTGTCTTCCTCAATTTCTTTCATGAGTACTTTAAAGTTTTCTGAGTACAGATTCTTTGCCTCTTTGGTTAGGTTTATTCCTAGGTATCTTATGGTTTTGGATGCAATTGTAAATGGGATGGACTCCTTAATTTCTCTTTCTTCTGTCTTGTTTGAATAAATTTCTATAGATTGATATATAACCTTATGCTTTAAGAACAGAAATGCAGGGACGCCTGGGTGGCTCAGTTGGTTAAGCAGCTGCCTTCGGCTCGGGTCATGATCCCAGCGTCCTGGGATCAAGTCCCACATCGGGCTCCTTTCTCGGCAAGGAGCCTGCTTCTCCCTCTGCCTCTGCCTGTGCTCTCTCTCTCTCTCTCTCTAACAAATAAAAAAAAATTGGGGGTACAACTTCTTCTAATAGATCAATATACACCCCAAATCTAGTGCCGGGCTTGATCTAGTCTCCAGCCCAAGGAAGTTCTCTCCACTTTTTTTTTTTTTTAATTCTCCCTACCAACTTACCTTATCAACTCCTTTGATAGAAAAAAAAATTTTTTTAATCTTTATAGTCATATTTCATCCCTTCATTGTGTTTACCATTATATATGTTTTTCATTCCTTAAAATTTTGGGAGGTCATCTCTTCTAAGAGACCAAAATAATCCCAAAATTAAGTGGGTGACCCTGTTCTAGTCACCAGTCTAATACATATATATTTTTTTCTTTTTTTATATTTTTTTCTTTATTTGTGTTCTCTTATTTTTAAATTTTTTTCTCTTTTCTGAACTTCTTTTTACCCCCCCTTCTTCCCCCCCCATGATTTGGGGTCTCTTCTGATTTGGTTAAAGCACATCTTCCTGGGGTCTTTGCCACCCTGTTAGTATTACATTTGCTCCTTCATATACTCTTATCTGGACAAAATGACAAGGTGGAAAAACTCACCACAAAAAAAAAAAAGAACAGGAGGCAGTACCGAAGGCTAGGGACCTAATCAATACAGACATTGGTAATATGTCAGATCTGGAATTCAGGATGACGATTCTCAAGGTTCTAGCTGGGCTCGAAAAAGATTTGGAAGATATTAGAGAAACCCTGTCAGGAGAAATAAAAGCCCTTTCTGGAGAAATAAGAACTAAAATCTAACCAAGTTGAAATAAAAAAAAGGTATTAATGAGGTGCAATCAAAAATGGAGGCTCATACTGCTAGGATAAATGGCAGAAGAAAGAATTAGTGATATAGAAGACCAAATGACAGAGAATAAGGAAGCTGAGCAAAAGAGAGACAAACAACTACTGGACCACGAGGAGAGAATTTGAGAGATAAGTGATACCATAAGACGAAACAACATTAGAATAATTGGGATTCCAGAAGGAGAAGAAAGAGAAAGAGGAGCATAAGGTATACTGGAGAGGTTTATTGTAGAGAATTTCCCTAATATAGCAAAGGGAACAAGCATCAAAATCCAGGAGGTGCAGAGAACCCCCCTCAAAATCAATAGGAATCGGTCCACACCCCGCCAACTAATAGCAAAATTTACAAGTCTTAGAGACAAAGAGAAAATCCTGAAAGCAGTCCGGGACAAGAAGTCTGTAACATATAATGGTAAAAATATTAGATTGGCAGCAGACTTATCCACAGAGACCTGGCAGGCCAGAAAGAACTGGCATGATATAATCAGAGCACTAAACGAGAAAAACATGCAGCCAAGAATACTTTATCCAGCTAGGTTATCATTGAAAATAGAAGGAGAGATTAAAAGCTTCCAGGACAAACAAAAACTGAAAGAATTTGCAAACACCAAACCAGCTGTACAGGAAATATTGAAAGGGGTCCTCTAAGCAAAGAGAGACCCTAAAAGTATTATCAGAAAGGAACAGAGACAATTTACAGTAACAATCACCTTAGAGGCAATACAATGGCACTAAATTCATATCTCTCAATAGTTACCCTGAATGTAGATGGGCTAAATGCCCCAATCAAAAGACACAGGGTTTCAGAATGGATAAAAAAACAAAACCCATCAATATGCTGCCTACAAGAAACTCATTTTAGACCTGAAGACACTTCCAGATTGAAAGTGAGGGGTGGAAAACAATTTACCATGCTAATAGACATCAGAAGAAAGCTGGGGTGGCAATCCTTATATCAGATCAATTAGATTTTAAGCCAAAGACTATAATAAGAGATGAGGAAGGACACTATATCATACTCAATGGGTCTGTCCAACAAGATCTAACGATTTTAAATATCTATGCCCCTAACATGGGAGCAGCCAACTATATAAAGCAATTAATAGCAAAATCAAAGAAACACATTGACAAGAATACAATAATAGTAGGGAACTTTAACATGCCCCTCACTGAATAGGACAGAGCATCCAAGCAAAAGATCAACAAGGAAATAAAGGTCTTAAATGACACACTGGACCAGATGGACATCACAGATATATTCAGAACATTCCATCCCAAAGCAACAGAATACACATTCTTCTCTAGTGCCCATGGAACATTCTCCAGAATAGATCATATCCTGGGTCATAAATCAGGTCTCAATCTGTATCAAAACATTGGGATCATACCCTGCATATTTTCAGACCACAATGCTCTGAAGCTAGAACTCAATCACAAGAGGAAATTTGGAAAGAGCACAAATACATGGAGAATCAACAGCATCCTTCTGAAGAATGAATGGGTCAACCAGGAAATTAAAGAAGAATAAAAAAAAATCATGGAAAGAAATGATAATGAAAACACAATGGTTCAAAATCTGTGGGACACAGCAAAGGCAGTCCTGAGAGGAAAATATATAGCGATACAAACCTTTCTCAAGAAACAGGAAAGGTCTCAAATACACAACCTAACCCATACCTGAAGAAGCTCGAGAAAGAACAACAAAGAAAGCCTAAACCCAGCAGGAGAAAAGAAATAATAAAGATCAAAGCAGAAATCAATGAAATAGAAACCAAAAAAAAAAAAAAAATAGAACAAATCAATGAAACTAGGAGCTGGTTCTTTGAAAGAATTAATAAGATTCATAAACCCCTGGCCAGACTTATCCAAAAGAAAAGAGAAAGGACCCAAATAAATAAAATCATGAATGAAAGAGGAGAGATCAAAACCAACACCAAAGAAATACAAACAATCATAAGAACATATTATGAGCAACTCTATGCCAATAAATTTGACAATCTGGAAGAAATGGATGCTTTCCTAGATACATATAAACTGCCAAAACTGAACCAGGAAGAAATAGAAAACCTGAATAGGCCCATAACCAGTAAGGAGACTGAAACAGTCATCAAAAATCTCCAAACAAAAGCAAGCCCAGGGCAAGAGGCTTCCCAGGGGAATTCTACCAAACATTTCAAGAAGAATTAATTCCTATTCTCCTGAAACTGTTCCAAAAAATAGAAATGGAAGGAAAACTT
>ML106189.1:0-38610 GCA_003697995.1 Taxidea taxus jeffersonii | reverse complement strand
CTGTCATGATCATCATCCCCATCATGATCACCATCATCTCCATCACCCTCATCATCTCCATCACCACCATCATCCTCATCGTCATCACCATCACCACCATCACCATCATCATCTTCATCATCATCATCTCCACATCTTCTCCAGCATTTGTTTTCTCCTTTTTTCCCCTTCTTTTTGATCATAAACATTGTAACAGGTGTGAGATGCATCAGGGAAGGCAGGCTTTCATTTGAACCTGTCTGTCTGCTCACCCACCAGCATGGCTGTGTCACTTGGTGCACCTGCCAGAAGAATAGAAGCTAGAAGCAGACCTGTTTGTTCACACCCTTGCCAACATCGAGCCCCCTTGCCATGGTACTGGGTTTTTGCACTGTGGAGAGGTATATTGCTTTTCAGCTGTGTCAGAGAAGGGATGGATAGAAATCAAGGGCCATGTTCCCACTGCTTGTGAATGAGCCCTGATTCTGAGGTCTTCAGGGAGAATGACAGCCTCAAGGTCCCTGGCCAGAAGTTTATATCTCATTGAGCCTGCCTTCAGCCACGTTTCTGAGCTGTGGATGCACTCATTGCTGAGAGTCCTCTTGGCAAGTAGAGCACCATTTGGTTATTCAGGGAGAAAAAGATGGTCTCTGATGATCTTATGGGGGATCAGGAGGTATGGATGCCCCCCGCTTTGCTTTCTGAGTTGGTGAAGTTCTTTGAGCTTCTGTTTCCTACTTCATCCATCATCTGAAGATAACCCTACAGAACAGGATGACAGTAGGAGCATGGGGGTGGGGTAAAGGGACCACTGGGTCATGGAGGCAGACTGATCCTCTCTGAGCTTCACCTTTTCTATCCAAAAATGAAGGGCATTGGCTGATCTTCTAGAAAACTTTACATCCTATAATTGTAAAATAATTCCTCTCATCCTCCCACTCTCCTTCCCTTCCTTCCCTCTGTCCCTCCTGTCCTGTTTCCTCCTTCATCTCTCCACGCCTCATCATTCTCTCAATCCTTTTTTTCTTTTTACCATAACTCATTTAAAAAGATAAAACAATCTCCACACTTACCCAAAAAGATATCCATTGTGCCATTCTCTAAAGTTCTAAAAAAATCGAATACAACTTGATCACAGAGCAATGATGTTAATAAGACAGCACACATCAAATGCTCTCCATATGTTAAATTAACAGGCTAATTAATAGGTTAAATTCTTAAGAATTTTGATGCGTGAGCTCCATTGGTTCCTACCGCAACCTCGAGGTAACTACTTTTACTCACTTCATTTGGCCGGCAAACAAAACTTCCTCGTGTCACTTATATAAGCTAGACTTCTTTAAATATTATTTGCCAACATCATATGACAAGATATTGTGACTAATTAAAATCATGATCATGAGTATTTTTATTAATATGGAAAAATCCTCCATGGACATGCTAAAATGTAAAATGTGATTGAAAATTAATTTCATTTTCAAAGTGAAGTCTGTATCTATGTCTGTAATGCATTGAACATCCATGGGGATGATCTTTGCGGAATTAAGGTCAATTTTCATAACCCTAATTTTTTTCTGATTCTGAAATGTTGAATGATATTATAACAGTGTTATAATTCTGAAGTGTTAAATGAAATTATATCATATGAAACATTTCATGTATATAAAAATCTGAAGGCTGCAAGGCCAGACTATAAATCCTGGTTATTACTTCAAAGGGCATTGGTTTCTGGGGAATGCTCTGTTTGTTTTGTACATACTTGTGTTATGTCAAATATATTTAAATTTTTTATTTTATTAAATTGTGGTAAAATACACATGACATAAATTTACCATCTTAACCATTTTAAGTGTACAGTTCTGTAGTTAAGCATATTTACATTGTTGTGCAACCAACATCCAGAACTTTGTCATCTTGCAAATTAAAATTCTGTGCCCCCTAAGCAGCTCCCCATATCTCCTTCCCCCAGCCCTTGGCACCCACCATTCTACATTTGGCCTCCATGAATTTGACTCCCCTGGATACCTCCTATAAGTGGATCAGATTTTTTTTATAGCAAGTATGTTTGTTTGTGAAGGCTTTCATTACTTCTCCAATGTCTAAAATTTCTGCAGAAGCAAAATTTTTCTAAGCAAAATACATACCCACAGACAAAATTAAAAATGTCCCAAGAATGTATGATGACAAACATCCCTTGCGTCTCTGCCAGTGAAACTCTCCAGAGGCAGCACTGTTAGCAGAATCTTTTGTGTCTTTCCAGAAATATCTGTTGCATACATATGTACATACGTGTGTATATGTGTGTGTATAACTTCTCCTGCCATCCTAGAAAGGATAGCAGAGCCCCCAGTGGTGCGCCTGCTTCTACATGCTAACGCCGCTCACGCAGGAGGACTGTGGGGTTGGGCACTGTCAGAATACAACACAGTGCGGTCCCCCAGGCCCATCAAGGGCCATTGGGTTCTTTTCAGTCTTCAGTTCTTCGAAATAACACTCAGCTCTAACTAACCTCCCAAACAGACCTTTGCGTGCCTGTGCACATCTATCAGTAGGGAACATTCCTAGAAGTAGAACTGCGGGGCCAGGAGATTTCCCGAGTGTTAACATGGGCAGATGTCGTCACTGTGCCCTTCAAAGAATCTGTTACAGCCCACGCAGTACACTGTGGCCAACCATATATGTGAATGCTGCTGGGATGGTCTTTGTAATGATTCTTAAAGTCTAGGGAGGGAAGGGCTGTCATGAAAGGTGATGAGTTCCCCGTCATGAGAGAGATGTAAGCAGGGGCTCAACGAGTACTGGGTGGGGATGTTGTCTCAGTCACGGCTCTAGAATCACAGAAGGGAAGTGAGAGAGTTCGCTTGAAGAAACTTTAGATTCTATAACCAGGAACCCTATCCATGCTGCGGGAAGTGTAGTTTGCAACCCATCAAATGCTTCCTGAGTTCCCACCCTCAACACCTTTGTGTGTGCAAGACCAGAGACCAGGTGCCAGGCCTCTCTCGGATTTGCCAGCGTCCAGAGGAATGTCAGGACTCACGTCTGACAAGTGCCCACATATCCGCGGAAACGAAACCTTGCCCTCCCAACGTGGAAGCTTAGGTCTTCTTAGCCCAGTTTGCTTGTATGGAAGCAGAGGCTCAGTGAGGGAACAAAACTGCCCAAGGCCGTGCAGCTTGGAGGGGCACCGGGGATGATTCTGCTGTCACAGTAACACGGTCACTGCTGCTCTGGCTCTTACTGGAGGCCAGGCCCTGCCGTACTGATTAACGTAGGGTAAAAACCACCATCACCCCCACTTTACGGGAGGCGAAACTGAGGGATATAGTAATAGTGTATGAACACATGTTCCTTGAAAAATATTCAATTTTTGTGATGAAACGAGCTTCTCATTTTGCTACAACCCGCATGTGTCTTGTCTGCCACTACCTGGCAGTGTTTTTCCAAGCTGGGTTTTACGGGTGGTGGTGTCTCTGACATGGACCTCATTGGATTCCCATGACCCTGCAGATGGTCTTTTTTCAAACAAAAATTTTTTTTCTCCCAGTTTCTTTACTAGGGAGTGGACGTTCAGAGAGGCAAAGGTCCTTGCCCATGCTCACATGGTCAGAAAAAGGTGGGGCCTGGATTCGAATCCTGCTCTGTCCACACTCTGCTCATGATCTCGTGGTTCCAGGGGAGCGGAGGCCATCGGTCTCAGCGCAAGTGTGAGTACTCCATGGGTGCCTTCATCCTCCAGGACTGGGGGAGGACAGAGGAGGGGTGCTCTGCGTGGGCTTGCGGTAAACAGGACAAGCATGTGGGAGGAGACTAAGGTGTTCCTTTATAAACTGTAGTCTGCGGCGTGTAGAGGTTGCATGGGATAGAGCTCATCCCAAAGCCAGATACTGGGCTCAGATCCATGCTTTTCCATTCATCTGGGCAAGCTCACTTAACATCTCTGGCCTCAGTTTCCCCATATGGGAAACAAGGAAGATAGGACAACAGCAATTCACACAGTTGAAGTGAGTGCCCAGGTAAGGGGAGCAAGTCCCATGCCCTCCCTCTACTACAGAGGAGGAGATGGAAATTCAGAGAAATTAACTCAGCATCTCCCCAAGTGAGCTCATTCGATCCGTGACTGGATGTTCTTCTGTCCTGACGATGTCTATTCCCACCCCGAAGCTGCCTTCTGAACCCCAGACCTGCAAACCCAGCGGTCGCCATGACAACCGACTAGGGGCTCCCGCAGAGCTCTCGGGCTCCCGTCAGGGTGGAGTGTGGACTGGGTAGATGGACGGGCTTGAAGGCGAGTATCTGGTCCGCGGCTTAACGGCGGTGTGACTCTGGGGAAGTTGTGCGGTGTAGAGTGCTGGTTTCCTCTCGACTTTGAGCAGGACAGTTATGTTCTCTGGGCTTAGTTTTCTTTTTTTTTTTTCTGTTTTGTTTTATTGATTTTTTCCAGGTTTATTAAGACATAATTGATAAATAAGATTGTATGTCTTGAAATTATACAAGATGATAATTTGATACAGGTCTATACTGTGAAATGATTGCCAAATTAAGCTAACACGTCCGTCATCACCCACAATTACACTTGCGGGGGCACATTGTAAGGACACTTAAGGTTTACTCTCTTAGCAAATTCCAAATAATACAGTAGAGTGTTATTAACTACAGCCGCCATGCTGTGCACTAGATCCCAGAGATTATCCATGTTTAAGAGGAAGTTTATACCCTTGACCGACATCTCATTTCTTTTAATTAATTAACTAATTAATTAGAGGGAGCGAGACGAGCAGGGGGAGGGGCGGAGGGAGAGGGAGACGCAGGCTCCCCGCTGAGAGGGGAGCCCATCGCAGGGCCCCACCCCAGGACCCCGGGCACATGACCTGAGCCACAGACAGGCGCGTAACTGCCTGAGCCGCCCCGGTGCCCCCAGCATCTCATTTCTCCCAGCCTCTGACACCCACCGCTCCACTCTGTTTCTATGAATCCAACTTTTTCTTTTTTTTTTAAGATTCCATATATGGGGCGCCTGGGGCGCTCAGTCCATCAAGCCTCTGCCTCTGGCTCAGGTCATGATCCCAGGGTCCTGGGATCAAGCCCCGCATCGGGCTCCCTGCCCGGCGGGGAGCCTGTCTCTCCCTCTCCCTCTGTCACTCCCCCTGCTGGTGCTCTCTCTCTGTCAAATAAATAAACACTTAGAAAGTAAAGACTCTGTCTCTGAGGGATGTGCTACAGTATTTGTACTCCTCTAACTTACGCCCAGCGCACTCTAGCTTTGTCGTGGTCCCCAAGTGCCAGATTTCCCTCTGGTTTTTCATGGCCGAATAATCTCACATTGCATACGGACTACATATATTCTGTGGGATTTATGTTCTGTGTATCACGTTGCATATACGTATATATTGTTTTATATATAACATGTGTTTCATAGATGTTATTTTATGTATGTGTGTCCCGTTCTCTCGGTCCGCTTGTCGTCCGTGGACACTCAGGCTGCTTGCGCGTCGGGGCCACGGTGAGCGATGCCGCCGTGGGGGGCATTGTCTAGGCCTGCACGTGGCCGGGAGAGAGTGGTTTCACTGACTCCAGGGCGCTTCGGTTCTCTGGGTTTCATGCTCGTCACCCGCAGCTCTGAGTCAGGATTCTGAATAGGAAACCCACCTGTGGATGAGAAGACGAGGCTCGGAGGGAGAGAGTCGTCTTGCTGGAATGGCAAGACCAAGAAATGGCCCATGTTGAGCTTCAACACCTGTTCCCCAGCCAGTCCTGCGCCCTTCAGGCAGAGGCCACGTGGTCTGAGCTTGGCACGATTTGGGGCTGCGTGGACACGCGTGGGGACGGCCAGCATGAGGCTGGAGTGCACGTGCCGCGAGTGAGCACCCGGGGAAGTCAGAAGGACGTGCTTAAGTGCAGGGACGTGGTGAGAACTGAGAACCCATCCTCTCCTTAGCTACTCAACAGATGTTTTTTAAAGTTTTATTTATTTATGTTTCAGAGAGAGTGAGAGAGCACAGGCAGGGGGAGCAGCAGGCAGAGGGAGAAGCAGGCTCCTGGCTGAGCAGGGAGCCCTATGCGGGGCTTGATCTCAGGACCCTGGGATCATGACCAGAGCCGAAGGCAGATGCTTCACCGACTGAGCCCCCCGGGCGCCCTCAACAGATGTTTCTGAGCCACTTCGGTGTGTGCCAGACACTGACGTAGGTCCTGGGAACATAACTGTGTATGACGTAGATGTTCAGCCACTCAGGAGAGCCAGGCTTCGTGTTAGGTGCCGGGAGAGACAGAGGTTCACGCAGTGGATGTTGAGGGAGCATCTGGTGTGAGCGAGGCAGGACACCGGGTGTCGAGACGCCGTGACAGAGAATCCTCACCTCCTCCTCCTTCTCCTTTTTTATTTAAATTCAGTTAGCCAACACAGAGTACATCATTAGCTTTTGATGTGGTGGCGCGAGGTTCATTTGTTGCGTGTAACACCCAGTGCTCGTCACAACACGTGCCCTGCCCAGTCCCCCCATCGCCTCCTGGCCGCCTCCCCCACTCACCTCCCTTTCCGCAGCCCTCACTTTGTTTCCCGGAGGCCGGAGTCTCTCATGGCTTGTCGCCCTCTCTGATTTCTTCCCACTCAGTTTCCCCTCCCTTCCTCTGGGTCCTCTGCTCTATTCCTTATGTCCCACATACGAGTGCAACCAGATGGTCATTGTCTTTCTCTGTCTGACTTATTTCACTCAGCATAATCCCCTCCAGTCCCGTCCATGTCGATGCAGATGGAGGGTTTCCATCCTTCCTGATGGCTGAGGAATACTGCATAGTGTAGATGGACCACGTCTTCCTTATCATCCACTGAAGGGCATCTTGGTTCTTTCCACAGTTTGGCGACCGTGGCCATTGCTGCTATGAACACTGGGGTACAGATGGCCCTTCTTTTCACTACATCTGTATCTTTGGGGTAAATACCCAGTAGTGCAATTGCAGGGTCATAGGGAAGCTCTATTTGTAATTTCTTAAGGAATCTCCACACTGTTTTAACGTGGCTGCACCAGCTTGCATTCCCACAGCAGTGTAAGAGGGCTCCCCTTTCTCAGCATCCTCACTTCTGAGGCAGGCATCCTTCTGTTTCCCCAAGGCATCACGACGTCAGGGAACAGGTCTGATTTTCCTGTTCATCCGCAGATCCCAGCTCAGTGTGTGCTACAGTGGCCGGTGTGGGGAATTCTTCTCTCTGGCTAAATAAAGAATCAGTGTGGGAGCCGTGCCTCAGGGGAGCTTGAATGCCGGACAACATATTTAAGCTTCATGTTGTATGTAACAGGAACATGAAAACAGCTGTTGATGTGGGTTGATCTGGATTCATGTAGCGAACATTGGTGCCCACGGACTCACTGTGTGGCCACCCTGCACCCAGAACGACGTTCTGTCTGTGTATTATGTCACTTGTTCTTCACAAAGCCCTGCATGACAGAGGTTGTCACGCTATGTAATGGAGGAGAAGTTGAGCTGGGCGTTAGATGGAAAGGTGTCTACTCTCATGATGCTCACAGTCTATGGAAGGAAATAGATGATTGAAGAAAAAGTAAAGTCAATTAAATTCCAAACTATGTATAGTGGAGGGGATGGCTGGTTACATTCTTTCTGGCCCTTAGGGGAGGGGATCTTGAAAAGGTGATATTTGAGTGGAGACCTGCATGATGAGAAAGGTCCAACCATACCCACAGCTTGGGGGGACCGAATTGTGCAAGTACAAAGGCCCTGGGGTGAGAGGGAGGTCTGTGAAGCTGGACTTAGAGAGCGAGAAGATCAGAAGAAGATGGGAATGGAGAGGTAGCCAAGAGCCAGTCCTCACAGACCTTGGAAAAGGAAACTAGTGATACAAACATCCAGGGAGCAGCATCTCAAAGGGCGGGGATGGCAAGTGCAAAGGCCCCGAGGCAGGACCGGGCATTGTGGATGCAGCTCCATGGGGAAGAGGTCAGAAGGTGGGTGGGCCAAGCCAGTCAGGGCCTTGTGGGCCTCCTGAGGCCCTGGGATCTCCTCCCAGGCTCATGGAGGGCATTCAAGGAGGACCCGTGTGTGGCCTGTGCTGATTTGCCTTTGGATAGATGCTTCCCCTGCTCTGCGCAGTGCACTTTGGGGAGACAGAGCCCGTGCAGGCCCAGCTCTGCCCTTCACGGCCTCTCCTCACCTCTTCCCCTCCCAGAGCTCCTGCGCCCACCCAGGTCCATGCCGACCACTAGGGCTTCCCCGGGCGCCCCCGAAGCCCCACCCTGCGCCAACCGGAGCTGTGCGCCCCACGACCTGGTCCTGCTGGGCTTTGCGCACGTGCCCACGCTGCGACCACTGCTCGTGGCGCTCTTCCTGGCCATGTTCCTGCTCACGCTGCTGGGCAACGCGCTCATCGTGCTGCTGAGCGCCCTGGACCCGGCCCTGCGCGCGCCCATGTACTTCTTTCTGCGCCACTTGGCCCTGCTGGAGATCTGCTTCTCACTGGACATCGTGCCCCGGCTGCTGGTGACCCTGCTGCGGCCCGGATGGGGCGTGTCCCCCACGGGGTGTGCCCTGCAGCTGCTCCTCGTGCTGTCGTGCGTCACGTCCGAGTGCTTCCTCCTGACCGCCATGGCCTGGGACCGCCACGTGGCCATCTGCAGGCCCCTGCACTACGGCGCCCTAGTGAGCCCCCGGCTTTGCCGCCTGCTGGCCGCCACGTGCTGGCTGGCCGGAGTCCCCGTGTCACTGGTCTTCACCGTCTGGCTGTTCAGCTTCCCCTTCTGTGGGCCCCGTGGCATCCGCCACTTCTTCTGTGACATCGCCCCGCTGCTCAGCCTGGTGTGTGCGGACACCGGCGTCTTCGAAGCCAATGTGTTGGCAGCCACGGTGCTGGTCATCATGGTTCCCTTCTGTCTGATAGCCACGTCCTACGGCAAGATCCTGGCCACCGTGCTGCGCATGCCATCTGCCACCGGGCGCCGCAAGGCCCTGTCCACGTGCGCCTCCCACCTCATGGTGGTGGTTCTGTTCTATGGCACCACGGGGGTCATCCACCTGCGTCCCAAGGCCAGCTACTCCCCAGAGAGCAAGCAGGTGGTGTCCCTGTCCTACACCCTGGTGACCCCCATGCTCAATCCCCTCATCTACAGCCTGCGGAACAAGGAGGTGAAGGCCGCCCTGGGGCGCATGTGTCGCCGTCGCCAGGAATCTGGACCCCATGAATGACCTTTTCAGGAATTTCTGATGGAGGTTTGACAAGGATCTGTATGCAAATATGTGGTATAGTACTCTGACTTTTTCTGGGAAACCGTATCTTTTTCTTCTTGCAGTCATGGTGGTGCTGGTTCTTAGAAAAGGCTCATGACAGAGAATTCAGTCCCTGATTACAATTATTTGGTAGTTGTGGACAAATGAGCCTAATTTGGGTCAACTAGAGTGTATTAGGTAGGAAGTGCCCCAAGAATGCTAGTATGTAGTAGTGTGTGAAAGCGTATCATTTAGTCCCATGAATCTTCGATCAACTGAGGGTTAGCTAATCTAAGTTGAGGTCTTCTGGGTGGTTCTTCTGATCTTGGGTAGGCTTGCTCATGCAAATGCATGTTGACTATCATACACTTGGTTTAGTTAGTCTGGTCTACACGTTTCCCATCCTTCTCCTGGGTCCAGAGTTCTGGCATGATTTTTCTCATTACAGTCAGTGAATGAGAAGGCCCAGTTTTTCAACTGATTTTCAAAGCTTTGGCCATGTCATACCTAAGAAGATGGCATTAGCCAATGCAAGTCACATGGCCATATCCATAGTCACGGGGTAAGGAAGTACACTCTGTCTCTTTGTGGGAAGAACTGTGAGGTTGTGTGATAAGCGATACTGACAAAGGGAGGAGTGGGCCTTTAGAACTTCCTTTAGAGAGGCAGACACTGAGATTTCTGTTCAAACTTCTCTTTGTTCATAGCTATTAAGGATGTAAGCTTGTAGGTGCCATCAACTATCTGGTCTTTAACAGGGGAGTTCCTGCTTGATAATGGCATTATTGCAAAGAAAATCAGGACCAGTAGTGGTAGATGGGGAGAAATATGTAGTTCTTATGATTATGTTGAGTTCAGCCATGCCTGAAGTCTGTTCTGCCCTTGGAAATTCCTCTTAGATGAACCAGTAAATTTGTCTTTTACTTAAGCCATTTGGCTTGGTGTTCTATCCCTCTCAGTGCCCTGATTTACTCATTTCTTCTCTAATAATTTACCTGGTATGTGAGTGACATTATTTCTTCTCCCAAGCTCAGTAAGAATATTTTTTTGGGTATAGATAAGTGTATCAGAGAAGAGGTTGCTTCCCTTTAATTTATGGTCTACCTTTTTTTTTTTAAGATTTTATTTATTTATTTGACAGAGATCACAAATAGGCAGAGAGGCAGGCAGAGAGAGAGGAGGAAGCAGGCTCCCTGCCAAGCAGAGAGCCCGATGCGGGGCTCTATCCCAGGATGAGCCGAAGGCAGAGGCTTTAACCCACTGAGCCACCCAGGCGCCCCTATGGTCTACCTTTGAAGGCATCTGGTTTTCCTAGAAGACAAATCTGGATGTGAATTGTCACTCTTTATTTTCTTGGTTGTATAAACCAGGACCTGACTTCTCTGAGCCTCAGTCTTCTCATCTGTGAAGTGGGAATAGTAACCATACTTACCACACTGGATTGTTACTATTCCACAAGGGGATGTGTGGAAGCACCTAGCATGGTGCTTGGAACACAGTTGGTGCTCAGTTAATGATCTGCATTCATTATTCCCATAGCTGTCCACATAGATTAGAAGCCCAAAGCTCTATCTTCAGGAGGAAACATACTGTAGTACTCCCAGGAGGCTGGATTTGGCACTGGGGAACTTGGAGTTCAAGTATGGAATGCAATCCTTCAATACGGGTTGTTGGACAAGTCTCTCTGAGGCTCAGGATCACCCTGTCTAAATGGGAAAGGGTTTGAGGAAGAGTGCCTGCCCTTCCTCCACCCAGGATTATGGTGGCGCTCTGATGAGACAACCGGTCTAAAAGTACAACTACTGCACAAGGCTGAATGAGTTCCTGTTCTTCATTATCAGACCACTTCTGCCAATGTTTTCACCTTTCCCAAATGTTTTCTCCTTAATTGGGCATCAACAAACAAGTGTGTATCAAACACCAACTATGTGTCAGGCACCTCTTGAGGCTCTCAGGACACTATGGCGAATATGACAGCATTGTCTGGGCCCTCATGATCTTTCAGAAATGTGCAGAATTTTCCCAAGATGTGGTTCAGAAATGCCTGGGGCAGTTGTTAAGCTCAGAGATGTCACACCCAATGTGGGCCCCACCCCGATCTACCAAATCAGAAACTTTGAGATCACATCCCAGAAATACGTGTTCATGAAAAAGTGCCCTGGGTGATTGCAATGTAGAGCTGTGGATAGGCTAGCCTAGCAGATCCCTCTTAAAAGGGAGAGGATGAGGAAGGCCAACACATCAATCCCAAAGCAAACACTAAAGTAAAAGTGGTCTACAATCTAACCAAACTCTCTTTCCTACCTTGAAACTCTGAGGTCTCCACCACTGAAATCTACTCAACCTACTTCTGTGGACAGTTATGACCAAGAACTTCAGTTCCACTATCACTTAGAATATGGAAGTGGTCACTGGGCCATCAACCCCGTGCCCAGTACAGCTGAGAAGGGGAGGAGGTAAAAGGCTGGGCCACCACTTCAGTGATAAGCCAAGTGATAAGCCACCACTTTAGTCAGCCATAGGGCATCTCTCATGACATCTGTTGATTCTCATCAACAGTGTTGAGTGAGAATGAGTGTTGTGCACTCATTCACCCTTCTTCCTGTAACCGTATGTGGACTTGTCTTTGGGGAGCTCCATGCACCCTATTCCCTACAGTCTGTTGTCTTTGCCAGTTTGATGTAAGTCTTTCCCTCTGCCCTCACCACATGTAGGGTGTTGGTTTGGTGTCCCCAAACTAAGTCACTCCCACACTTTCTCCCTGGAATTGGATCACTGAGCGAAACAAGGACTGAATATGGAACCAACTCTTCTCTGTGGTTGGCCTGGTACTTCTTTTTTTTTTTTCTTTTTTCTTTTTTTTTTTTTTAAAGATTTTTTATTTATTCATTTTAGACAGAGATCACAAGTAGGCAGAGAGGCAGAGAGAGACAGAGGAGAAAGCAGGCTCTCCGCAGAGCAGAGAGCCCGATGTGGGGCTCGATCCCACGACCCTGGGATCACGACCCGAGCCGAAGGCAGCGGCTTTAACCCACTGAGCCACCCAGGTGCCCCGGCCTGGTACTTCTTATCCAGTTTGCCAAAACTGTCCTGGTCCATGATCCTGGCAAAATATGGTCCTTCAGCAATTCCATGGTCTCCAACCACTTCCTTGGCTTAAGTGACCCAAAGTTAGCTTCTCCTTTTAGCAACCAAAGGACTTAAAATGATACAGCCTCAGCCCCACTTTCCCTGCCTGACACTGCAGTTATGTGTTTGGCCTGGACCCAGTGGTTGCCAAGGTCACTTCACAGTGCTCTTCTCCAGAAGATGTCCTTGCAGGGCACCTGGGTGGCTCAGTGGGTTAAAGCTGCTGCCTTCAGCTCGGGTCATGATCTTGGGGTCCTGGGATCGAGCCCCACATCGGGCTCTCTGCTCAGCGGGGAGCCTGCTTCCTCCTCTCTCTCTGCTTGCCTTTCTGTCTACTTGTGGTCTCTGTCAAATAAATAAATAAATAAAAATCTTAAAAAAAAAAAAAAGATGTCCTTGGGTTTTTTGTCCTCACCATTTTTTCGGGTTCTTCTTGAAAACATGACCCAATGGCTACTGGATTTAAGAACCTCATGGCCTCGTAAACCCTGAGTTTTAAGTCCTAGTCCCTAATTCAGACCTTGCAATTCAGTGTGAGGGTTGTTGTAGTAGCACACTGGGTCATTATTTTGAACATTGGGATGTAGATGAGCTAGTATGTATTGAGAGTCTATTAAGTGTCAGTTACCACACTGAACATGGGACACATACTTGCTAATATAATTTTCCAAGATGTCTTGGTCTCATACCTGTCTCGTGGCAATATTATTGCTTCTAGGTGTGGGGTATATAATTTGCACTGAGCTCAGAGACTTACATGCATTAAATACTTTTATCCCCTCAATGAC
Source organism: Taxidea taxus jeffersonii (assembly GCA_003697995.1). Taxonomy (NCBI): domain Eukaryota; kingdom Metazoa; phylum Chordata; class Mammalia; order Carnivora; family Mustelidae; genus Taxidea; species Taxidea taxus. The sequence goes on along the minus strand of ML106189.1, from coordinate 25,498 downwards.
ACTGGGAGGAAGGAAGGGTTATCTTATTTTATAGGAAGGCTCAGAGACAGAATAAATCATTAAGTTTCTGCAGCTGTTGAGATTTGGGTCAAGAGCTGAATGTCATGTGTCAGGCTCCAACTCTGCAGAATATTCCTAATAACACGGAGGGCATGGGGAGATGGAGAGGAGCAGGGAGTTGGGGGAAATCAGAAAGGGAGATGAACCATGGGAGACTGTGGACTCTGAGAAAGAAACTGAGGGTTTTGGAGGGGAGGGGGATGGGGGGTGGGTGAGCCTGGTGGTGGGTATTGAGGAGGCCACATACTCCATGGAGCACTGGGTGTGGTGCATAAACAATGAATTCTAGAACACTGAAAAGAAATTTAAACAATAAACTAATTAATTAAAAAACAAAGCAAAACAAAACAAAAAAGAATATTCCTACAACCTCATTTGGAGCATGAATGTCTAACCAACACTGACCAATCTCCTGCTGTGGTCACAGAAGTAATCACATCACACCGTGCTATTTCGTCAGAGAAGGGAACTAATTCTGTGTGGCTAGAGAAAAGAGAAGGTTCATAAATGTTTTTCGGAGACAGAAGTTTCCTGTGAAGTTTAAAGGGTTGAACTGGATTTCATTGGGAGGAAAGGCAGTGTCTTATCAGAAAGAATAGTTTGGAAGGTTCCTCAGGAGTCAATGTACTTTAGGCCTCCAGATGTTTGTGTGAGCAGGGATAAAGGTGTAGAAAGAGTCACACAAGTGTCTTGAGGTTGGATATAGAGGTTAGAGTGATTCCAGTTGTGGAAAATATATGTAACATCAAATTTGCCCTTGTTAACCGTCTTTAGGGGAACAGTTTTCTGGCAGTGAGTGGACTCACAGTGTTGTGCGGCCGTCACGGCCGTCCGGGTCCAGAAGGTTTCGTCTGGAAGAATGGGCGCTCGGCACCCGTTACACACGAATTCCCCTTTCCTCTCTCCTCCAGCCACCGTTTTACACTCTTTTTCCAGGAATCTGACTACTCTAGGCACCTCATATAAGTGACATCACACAGCATCTTCTTGTGACTGGTTTATTTCACGTAGCATAATGCCTTCAAGGCCATCTGTGTAGTGGCATGCATCGGAATTTCCTTCCTGTTATGGAGAGCTAAATTTCATTTGATGTATATACCGCAGTTGGCTTGTCATTGCCTCCATCCACGCGCGCTTGTGTGACTCCCATCTTTTGTCTGTTGTGAATGACACTGATGTGAACACGGAGGGGCAGACACCCACCCCTGCCACCACTTTCAGTGGGCAGCACCGTCTTAGCCTCCAGTCTGTCCTGGCAAGTCCTCTCCTGTGGTCCTCAGATGCATTCGCTCTTCTCAGAACACGTGATGAACGTGTGTTTCCACAACCGAACTTATCAACCAAAGGCGAGAACGATTTTACCACTCACCCATATACCCTGGGACCCAAACACAAGACCAGGCATTCAGGTGGAAGTCAGTCAATGCATGATGGCTCCTCCTCCCCTTAAGGCTCCACAGAGTATCAGTAAAAGTGTTTTTCACACCAGCTCTTCTCCAAATCTGCAGAGACCAGGTGAGGTCTCTGAGGTCCAGAGCTCCAATTTAAGCCAGCCTCCCTGCCTCCTTCTCACTGTGAGGAGAGTCAGCTCGGCAACTTGGACCATCCAGAACCACGAAGAGAAACGAGGGTGGGAGAAGTGGGGGCCTCGTTTAGAACCAAGAACAGCTTCTTGCAACATGGACTGACCTACTCTTCGGTATCTCCTCCTCCGGGCAGGAGCTGAGTGCATCTGAGCATCTGAACCCCTTCCAGGAGCGGCACCAGCCAGAACAGATCTGAAGCTGTTGTCCTTCGACCATCACCTGAGGAAACCAGATGTTCATCTTGGGGGGTGAGGACAAGGCACAACAGAGAGAGACCGTCTTTTATAGAATATCCAAAGCATCCCAGGTACTGACTCTGAAAACTTTGGAAATATTAATGATCTCACCCTCCCTTAGTACTTATCCACATATTGTATGTTAATTTATGAGACAGGATTAAATGGATTGAGTGACTTTCCCAGAGTTCCACTGCTTGAACGTTCTCTAACACTTTGAAGCTAAAACCAGTTTGGTTCGTGCCCGTGTGGCCACCACTCGTGGCGCACCGCATCTTTGCACAAAGCCCCTTACTTAATAAATAATTATCGCTAAAGACTTCTCCAGCCAAGGGTCTGTCTTCTCATGAGAGACATTCTGAGTTTCATTTAGAACAACAGGAGTGAAACCCACTTCTGTATAAATCTGAGCTCAGGATTTAACCGCTACACTATGTCGCCCTTCTCCTGAGAATGGGGACACTATACAGTTCAGAGGAGAGGTGGTTATCTGTTCTTTTGAATAACATATGACTGAAGTTAAGTAGAGTGCTCAAGATGGCACATAAATCTCTGTGGCCCAGATTGCCCTGGGGACCAGACCACCATAGCTCCCTTGAACCTAGCACAGCTCTTAGCAAAGAATTCGTGGATGACAATGAGTTTTGGAATGGAATAGGCTCTGAATCTAGTTTTGGGGTTCGGGATGCTACTGTGGCCTCCAGGGCTCCTCTCACTGGTCTTGCTGCAGATTATTCAGGGGTCTCTTGGTTCATCTGAAGTCCTAAGTTAGGAAAGGCAACTCAGGAAAGGATTGGTAGAGGAGTATTGAGTGGATATGGATGAGAAGATAATGAAGATCAGAGCCAGAACCAAAAAGATGAGGAGCGAGAAATCTCAGTTGGGGGTAAGGACTGAGGTGGATGGGAAATGGAAGGTGAGTGGACTCCTGTCCAGAAAGTGTTTACTGGGGTGCAAGTTCCTCTTGACAGCTGTGAAGTGGGTTGGTGGAGTCGCACCTCTGAGCCATGCCTGACCCATCTGTGTTCATGCAGTAACGTACACAACACCTGTATGTCCTGAGAACTGAATTAGCTTGTGCTCCTGTGCCTTTGCAAAGAACCTTAGGATCTACAAATCTGACCTCTCGGAAGACTCTGGTGCTCTGCAGCTAGGAGAAAACTTAGAGCAACAAATTCTTTCATGCAGGAAGTTCTCTCAGGTTCCTGCTAACATAACTTGAGAGATTGACTCTCAGGACGCCTTTCTTCCCCAGCATTGCTGTGCAGAGGAGACATCTTATGAAAGCTTGGCAGATACTGATCTCTGTCATAAGTTCATCCTCAATTATTTTTGCTTGTATAGCCTTGAATACCAATCTCACAGCCCCCTCTAATTGGGAATGGATTTTTTTAATTGGTTTGTTTGTTTCATTGACTCTTTCTCCTAGGAAATCAGTGGCCACAGACTTGGACTATATGTGTCTTCTCCACCCATGTGCTCCCAACACCTAGCATAGAAAGGGAAGTTTAATGAGTGCCATCGAGTGAATTCTGTGAATGACAGCCTAGAGTCAGAAGGATTCTGGGTCACTTGTCACCTCTTTACTCCCCATATCCCATGTGTAGACTTTACAGGCTTGATCATGAAGATGAAATGGAATGGAGTTGGCACAGCATAGACGTCTGGCCCAGCTGTGTGTCTTTCTTTGTGTTGTTGCGTCCTGGCTGTATGGTCTTTGGCAAATGAATTTATCTGTGTGGGCTCCATATCTGTGTTATGGCATAAAAACAATGAATATAAGTAGGTTTTATGGCAAGTTACTAATGCATATGAGGGCCTCAATGAGTTATGGAAGTTTCAATTATGAGATTGTATGTTCCAGTGCACAATAACAATTTTTTTCACTCACCCTCAGCTTCTTGAAATGTATCGGAGGGAAATAATGCCCATGTGTATTTGCGATAACACACACATTGATACAATAAATGATATTTCCAGCCTTCTGCTGAAAGGAATGTCAGTCTTTTGGGGGATTCCTCCCTCTTTGCTCTTCTTGAACATCATCATTGGTGACCTACAACCTAATACGATTCTCAAAATAAATTTGCATTGAGAAGAGGACCACTTTCAAACAAAAGAGCTGACTGTCTTGCTCTACTCCAGATTTATAGAATACTTCCAAAGTCCTACACAGAATATACAAAGAAAGAAAAAATATAACCGACAATAAGCACTTTTGGGGAACAGAAATAACAACAATCCCGATTTCTTATTTGGTATACCAATTTCCACCCATTCCTTTATTTATTGAAACAAGCTCATGGGAGTCCAGTGATTCTCTCCCAATTTTCAGGAGGTCCGATTGTATAAGGACACAGACTTAGTAAGGCCAATCCGAGTAAGACCATGATCTAATACTCAGAGTTTGGCTCATTGATTTTACTCAGCATTTGTCTGTAACAGTCAGTTTCTAACAGAAGTTGGCTGACCCAGTCCTAGGGTCTCCATGCACTGGGAACAATTTCCTAATTGTTGCGTAACTACTGTGTCTCTGAAGAAACCAGGATGTCAACAAACTTTGTCTCTCCTCAGATGGAGAGGTCCCTGGAGTCAGGCAACATGACCAGAGTCAAGGAGTTTGTCTTGCTGGGCTTGTCCACCAGGGTGGACATAAGGGATGTCCTGTTTGCCATCTTCCTGACCCTTTACCTGCTGACCCTCCTGGAGAACACGCTCATCATCTACCTCGTCTGCAGTCACAGCGAGCTCCACAAGCCCATGTACTTCTTCCTGGGCAACCTCAGCTGCCTGGAGATGTGCTACGTGTCAGTGACCGTGCCCAGCCTGCTCGTGGGGCTGAGAACCGGACCTTGCCATGTGCCCTTCACAACCTGCATGACCCAGCTCTTCTTCTTTATAGTCCTCATCGGCACAGAGTGCATCCTCCTGGCGTCAATGGCCTATGACCGCTACGTGGCCATTTGCCGCCCACTCCACTATCCCCTGCTCATGAGGCCCCAGGTCTGCTTGGGCTTGGCCCTGTCCTCATGGCTTGGGGGGCTGCTGGTCTCGGTGGCCAAGACGACGTGCATCGCCAGCCTGTCCTACTGTGGTCCCAACGTCCTCAACCACTTCTTCTGTGACGTCTCCCCTCTGCTCAACCTGTCCTGCACCCATGTGGCCCTGACCGAGCTGGTGGACTTCATCTCTGCCATCGTCATCTTCTGTGGGACACTCTTGGTAGCACTGGCCTCCTACTCCGCCATCGGGGTGGCCGTGCTCCGCATGCCGTCAGCCGCCGCCCGGCGCAAGGCCTTTTCCACGTGCGCCTCCCACCTGGTGGTGGTGGGCATCTTCTACTCAGCAGCCCTCTTCATCTACTGCCGTCCCAGCCGCATCAAATCCATGGACCTCAACAAGGTGCTGTCCGTCATCTACACTGTGCTCACACCCATGTGCAACCCCGTCATCTACTGCCTGCGGAACAGGGAGGTGCACGCGGCGCTTCGGAAAACTCTCCACTGGCCTTGATCCCAGTCTCCGGTCATGGAACCTCTCTTCTCCGGACTGAAGATCGGCCATGGCTACAAAGTTCCACACATATTACCAGAAGGTGGAAGAAAAACTGAAGGACTATGTTTCCCATCTAATAAACAAGGAGTTCACGTCAATGAAGAGCAAAGTCTGAATTACCCACGGGAAAAGTGAACGATGTCTATGAGAAAGCAGGTCATCACAGATGAATGACAAGTGACTAATAAACTCACACGACAAGATGGTCCACCTTATTAGTAAACCAAGAAATGCAAATCGTGCTTACATGCTTACAGATGTTTCTATATGTCCCCATAAGAAGAACTAGGTCATAGATACGGAGATATTCATAGCATCTTTGTAATGAAAAGAGAATCAGAAACAGCCTAATATCCATCCACAGTGGATGGAATAAACACATTACATTCATTTGGAGATAAACACTGGCCCTGTAAATGAAAGGAAATAGATTTGTATCTTCGACATGGTAATATGCTGATATATATATAGAGAGAGAGAATAAAAAATTAAGACAGGGCTTTTTCTTAATTCCTCACTTCTCTGTTATTAGCAATTACCTATCTATAGTCCGTCTTTTAAGATTTAGTTATTTAGGGGCGCCTGGGTGGCTCAGTGGGTTAAGGCCGCTGCCTTCGGCTCAGGTCGTGATCCCAGGGTCGTGGGATCGAGCCCCGCATCGGGCTCTCTGCTCTGCGGACAGCCTGCTTCTTCCTCTCTCTCTGCCTGCCTCTCTACCTACTTGTGATCTCTGTCTGTCAAATAAATAAATAAATAAAAATCTTTAAAAAAAAAAAGATTTAGTTATTTATTTATGAGGAAGTGCATGCACATGTGGGCGGGAGAGGGGCAGAGGGAGAGAGAGAGAATCTCACGCAGACTCCGTGCTGAGTGTGGAGTCCAGCATCACCACCCTGAGATCATGACCTGAGCAGAAATCAAGAGTTGGATGCTTAGCCAACTGAGCCACCCAGGTGCCCGACCTACATGTATTCTTAATAGTGCCTTCTTAAGAAAGATTTTATCAATTTATTTGAGAAAGAGATAGCATGAGCAGGGATGAGGGGCAGAGAGAGAGAGGGAGAAACAGACTCCCTGCTCAGCAGGGAACCAAACACAGAACCTAATCCCATACCCCAGGACCATGACCTGAGCTGAAGGCAGACGCTCAACCAACTGAGTCACCCAGGTGCCCCAATAGTCCCCCTTTTTTAAAGATTCTATTTATTTAACAGATAGAGATCACAACTAGGTGGAGAGAGAGAGGAAGAAGCAGGCTCCCTGCTGAGCAGTGAGCCCGATGCAGGGCTTCATCCCAGGACCCTGGGATCATGACCTGAGCCGAAGGCAGAGGCTTTAACCCACTGAGCCACCCAGGCACCCCCCAGTAGTCCCTTTTAATGAAGCTTTCATTTTGGTGAAGTCTAAATGACCAATATTTAAATTTACAGTTACTGCTCTTTACATCCTAACAAAATCTGCCTATTTCCTGGTCACATGAAACCATTTCCTAGACAGTTTATAGTTTTAGATTTCTAATTTGTGTGTATGATGCCACTCAAAAAATGTGATTGTGTGTGTGTGTGTGTGTGTGTGTGTGAGGTAGAAGTTGAGCTTTATTTTTTCCATACATAATCCAGTTTTACCAAAATGATTGTTGGAAAGACCCTCCCATTAAATTGCATTGGCAATTTTGTCAAAAATCATATTAAGTATAAAAATGTGGCTCTATTTCTTTTTTAAATATTTTCTATAAATTCAATTTAGTCTACATATAGTATTGGTTTCAGGAATGGAATTTAATGATTCATCAGCTGCATATAATACCCAGTGGCCATTACAGCACATGCTATCCTTCATGCTCGTTACCCATTTACCCCATCTCCGCCCCCAACCTCTCCTCCAGCAACCCTCAGTTTCCTATAGCTAAGAGTCTTTTATGGTTTCCTTGCCTCTTTGTTTTATCTTATTTTATTTTCCTTCCCTTCCCCTCTGTTCATCTGTTTTGTTCCTTAAATTCCACATACGAGCTAAATCATATGATAATTGTCTTTCTCTGACAGACTTACTTTGCTTAGCCTAATAGCCTCTAGTTCCATCCATGTCATTGCAAATGGCAAGATTTCATTCTTTTTGATGGCTGAGTAGTATTCCATTGTGTGTATATATATACCACCTTTTCTTTATTCATTCATTAGTTAGTGGACATCAGGGCTCTTGCCATAGTTTGGCTATTGTGGACATTGCTGCTGTAAACATGGGGGTGTATGTTTGTATCCTTTGGATAAATACCTAGTAGTCCAATTGATGGGTCATTGGGTAGCTGTATTTTTAATTTTCTCAGGGACCTCCATGCTGTTTTACAGAGTGGCTGCACCAGCTTGCATTCCCACCAACAGTGTAGGAGGGTTCCCCCTTCTCCGCATCCTCTCCAACATCTGCCATTTCCTGACTTGTTCATTTTAGCCATTCTGACTGCTGTGAGGTGGGATCTCATTGTGGTTTTGATTTGTATTTCCCTATAATGTGGCTCTATTTCTAAACTCCTTATTTATTCTCTAACAATCTGTTTATAATTTCACTACTAGGAGGCTGTCTTCATTACTGCAGTGTTATTGTAAGAATAATATCAGGAATTTTAAGTTTTCCCACTATGTTCTTTTTCAGGATTGTTTTGCGGGGGGCTCCTGGGTGGCTCAGTGGGTTGGGCATCTGCCTTAGGCTCGGATCATGATCTCGGGTCCTGGGATCACGGCCTGCATTGGGCTCTCTGCTCAGCAGGGACCCTGCTTCCTGCTCTCTCTCTGGCTGCCTCTCTGCCTGCTTGTGATCTCTCTCTCTCTCTCTCTGTCAAGATTGTTTTGGTACTTCTAGGTTCTTTATATTACCATATAAATTTTAGACTCTGCTATACATTTTTATTAAAAAAAAAGTCTCCTTCGGTTATAATGATGATTGGGTTAAATCTAGACATCGTTTTTGGGGAGAATTGACATTTTTGACAACACTGAGTCTTTCAAATCATAAATATGGCCCACCTTTCCATTTATTTAGCACTTAAACTTTTATTAACTTTTTATTGTGTTATGTTAGTCACCATAAAATACATCATTAGTTTTAGATGCAGTGTTCCAAGATTCATTATGTATGCACCACACCCACTGGTCCATGCAATAGTGCTTTTTTTATTTCTTAGACGCCACGCAGGGGTGAAGTCGTATGGTATTTGTCTTTCTCTGACTGCTTTCACTTTGCCTAGTCCCCTTCAGGTCCATCTACGCTGACATGATCTCATCTTTCCTAATGTCTTTGTAATGTTCCAGTGTGTATGTGTGCACATGTGTGCGTGTGTGTGTACATGAAACACCACACATGTCCGTGTCATTCATCTGTGGGGGGACTCTGAGGCGGCTCCCATATTTAGCACTTTGAACCTTTAGCTGTCCTGTGAGCCATGCTTCAGATTTCTTACTGTGGAGGTCACGTGTGTCTTTCTGTAAATTTTTTCCATGTATTTAATGTTTTCAGTACTTTTGTATACTTACTCCTTCTGTAAATTTTATTCTCCCATCACCACATCTAGCATTTAGAAACAAAACTGGTTTCTGTGCACTTGTCCTGTATCCTACAATCTTCCTAATCTCAGATACTAGCTCTAATGTGTGCTCTGTAGATTCCTTAGGGTTTTCTGTGAAAATAGTCATGTTACCTGCAAATGGTAACACTTTTCCTTCTTTTTTCCAATTTCTATACCTTTCCTGTGTCTCCTCTTGGACCATGTGTAGTTTACACACTGAGCCCTGGGAGCTGCAGACCCACGAGTGCTAAGCGGGTTCCCGTGGGGCTGCGTCCGGTCCTGTTGGACACACCCGGGCATAGCCTGGAGGTGCTGTGCTCTCCGGTTACCCTGTGTGCAGCTCATCGGAGCCTGGAGCAGGGGCCGGGCCAAGGTGTGAGTCTAAGAGGATGGCAAAGGGCAGCACGACGCAGTGGGGGGCTGTGACAGACCCCATTCTCAGAACCTCAGCACGCCGGTTTATGTCTCACCTGCGCCATGGTTCCGGGCAGCTTGCAAAGGGGTGCCATTCCCCCTGCAGCTGCCCAGGGACCCAGAGTCTTTCCATAGCACCCGTTATCCTCCAGAGCCTTGGGGCTCCCACTTAAACTCTGATCGGTAGACAGTCAGGGAAAGAGAGAGGGAGAGGCAATGAGAAGGAGGCATCACCCCAGGTTTGCAGGGCCAGGTCTGGCAGTTATAGGTGCAAGGCTGCCCACACTTCATTGGCCAGGAGTGAGTCACATGGTCGTACTGATGTGCAAGGGACGCTGGGAGATGTAGTTTAGCGGCACACTCCTGATTCTGCCCCATCACCCCTAGACCACAAATGTGCAGGGAAAGAATAGTGTCGTTTTTCATCTGTGAGTTCTGAAAAATGAGACCATTTAAGATAATGAGTGTGATTAAAGGGGTATAAAATGTGCATTCTCAGATGTTTTTGATGGGAGTGTAAGTCCATGCAGCATTTTCAGATAGTAATTTTTAACGTGGGTAAAGATGTTGAATGTACACTGACCAGCAGTCGGACTTCCTAATTGTATATTACAGATCTACGTCTGCGTGTGGGCAGAATGAGCACGTCAGGATATCTACGGAAGCAAGGTCTGCACTAGCACAAACTGGGCAGCTCTCCAAATATCCCCTAATACAGGATTGGAAAATACACCAGGGTCCACTACGGGCCATCCCCGTTCCAGACGTTTCCTCTTCCCTCCACCATTCCCTCTGACCACATATCCCTATTGTTCCATGGTCAAGTATTCCAAAATTTAAGCAGGTGCCCTTAAGAAAAACTGCGTCAGGGCGGGGGCCGGATATTAGCCTCCCCCAGCCCCCAAATCAACAGACATCTCATTGCCAAGAATATAGAAATAAGAGTCTCTTCTCTGAGTGAGATCACATTTTAGTGGTGCAAGAAAAAAGCAAGGAAGGACTGATAATAAAGCCAATAAGAGCCATATTAGTGTCAGGAGCTAAGCAGGTTTTAGACTTTAGGGAAAGACTTAACATAAATTGACTGTTGTGTGTCCATTACTGGGCTAGATCTGTATACATCTGTATTAATGTAACTTTAGATCCTCTCTGAGAAGTGCATGTGATCTCCATCTGACAGGTATCAATAACACAATCACTAACTACCACTTCCTGAGCTCCTAATACGTGCTAGGACCATCATAGGTCCTCCATGGGCACTGACGAGCTCAGTCTTCATGAGAACGCTTCCAGGGGACCATCATCCTCCCTGTTTCATAGATGGGGACACGAAGACTCAGGGAGGTCCGAGTCACACAACCTCTGGATGATACATCAGGAATTCAGATTCAGATTCTCGTGCTCCAAGTTCCAGGACATCCCTCCAACTGGAGATGGAGCCCAGGCATTCAGTCAGATTCCTGGATACCTGCTGGGGATCAAGCCATGTGTACCTTAGCACACTTCTCCCTCAGCGGGGAGGAAAGGGTTAATTCCTGGTGGGAAAAGGAAAAGTGGGTGAGAGCTTCACTAAGCAGGTGAACAGGAGCTTGAGAGAGGAGTTGGATTTCATTCGGAGGGGGAGGAAAAGGACAGCCTGAACAGAAGGACCGACACCGGCATAGACATGTAAAATGCATCGTGTGGTGCTTGTGTGTCTAGGATAAAGCTATGCAAGTACGTGCACAAGTAGTTAAAGTATTTTAATCGTCATTCCCTTAAAGGATGGGAGGAGCAGAGGACATAGTGGAGAGAATGTGGTCACACATTAGCTCAGAAGTATTTTGTGGTGTTTGTTGACTGCAGCATATGATAGACCAATGGTTTTCCGGTTCCTCAAAGAATGCTGTGTTGTAGCTATGGGCGCATTACTTTAAAATCTGTCTATGTCATCTGATCACACAAAAGGAGAAAAGACAAGGGTATAATTGCGTTTGAGAGATCTCCCTCCAGATTTGCATTGGGCATCCCAGGAACGGAGAGGCCTGTTCAGTGGGCATCCATAGCCTAGAGAGGAAAAGATGTGTTTCAGGCATAGAATGCCTAAGAGTAAATGCTAACCCTGGCAGCTAAGATATCCAGCAGGCTGTGCGGAAAAGGTATTTCGACTTTCTCTGTGAGCTGGAAGAATGTTCTGTCTCTCCATTTCTTGTCTTGTTTCAAGCAGAGGTGATCTTGTAACACTTCTGAGAGACTGAGCTCAGATCTCCCTCCTGCAATGCAGTCCTAAATCTCCAGGTTCCCATCTCTGAACACCCAAGGGCTGCTCATCTCTCGCTGTGATATGTGTACTTGTGAGTTCGGGGTCATTATCTCTGACTCCTGGGAGCAGTCTGAGAGCAGGAATTACGTCTCACTCAGCACTGCGATGCCAGCATCCCGCAGAAATCCTCATCTATCATGGGCTCCATCTGCGTGAGAATGGACTTGGAGCCAACCTCAGTGGCGAGCCGCCCTCCCAAGCCCCAGTACAATTCATGAAAAGTTTTCTCTTCCATCTTCTCTCTAAATCCACAGAGATCAGGACAGCCCCCTAAGGTCCATCTGTTGGATTTAAACTGTTCCTTCCGCTTGCAGCTGGAATGACAGTGTTCTCCTGGCAGCTCAGAGAACACAGGGGTGCCGACATGGAGAGAGGCGGGTGAAGCCATCGCTCAGGACCAGAGACCGCTTCTCCCAAACCTTCATGGAGTCCTTGAATTGACGGGCCAACTCCTCAAGTCACTGGTGTCTTCATAAAGTCCAGGGGCAGAAGCTGAGTATCTTTGCTCCCCAGAGTCTCCTTTAGAAAGGAAAAGCAAGACCTGCGTCATCCTAGCTGAGAGGTAAGAAAACACGATCACTTGATTTAGGAAAGAAAAAAAGAGAAGAGCAGAGAAGTTCTCCCTCCTACCGGTCACCTGTGGGGTGCTCAGCACTGCTGGTCCCACAGAGACTCCCCGAGATTCAGAGCCCAGGACAGTATAGACGGTCCCGACTACAGATGAAGACACAAGGGGCAGAGAGTCAGAGTCTTGGTCTACAGCAGGGACCGAGCCTGGGCTGGAACCAATTTCTGTCTGATCCCTCAGCCCTTCCCTTAACCCGAATGACAGGATATTTGAATCTGAGGCTTCTAAAGGAAATGTGTCAGGTCCATACTGGCAGTGAAGACCACACGGCATGGCACACCTAGCTGGCGGTCTGTGGAGTGTGCGACTCCTGGTCTGGGGTATGTGAGCTCGGGCCCCGTGTTGGGTGTAGAGATTACTTTGAAAAAATAAAATCTTTTTAAAAATCCCATGGCACAGAACATGAGAGGAAATATCAAAGGGAATCACATAGGATAAAGGTAAGTGTTCTTTGTTAGATTTCTGTTTTACCTCTGTGTGTGTGTGTGTGTGTGTGTGTGTGCATGTACATGTGTGCACACGCCATCGCAATGGATAACAGCGTGAATGTATTTCTTAGCTGCGGCAATGGTAGAAACTCATGAGAGTGACCGCACTCTATTTTCCTGTGTGTAGATCTTGGGCATGTAGAGCGCAGGGAAGAAACGAAAGCCGTGTTCACACAGTATCTTCTTCATTCCCGATGGAGCTATTGTTACCATCGTCCATGTAGTTATCTCGGGCTGAGAGAGATTAAGTATCTAGCTCATGGGTACTCATTGAGCAAGCGGCTGGTCATAATCTTCTCTGCAGGGGTGAGAACCGAGTCAGCCACAAGGACGTCTCAGGTCCTCGGTATTTGAGATCACAGTTTATCACTTGGGATGTGTGTCGTCTTTTTTTTCTTTTTTGCTAGTACAACAGTGTTGCTGTGAACAGCACTTTCTCTGGATATATGCTTGGACATACAATTTCTGGGACATGGTCACAACTTACTACATGATGCCAAGTTATCTTCTTTTTTTTTTTAAGATTTTATTTATTTTTTAAAAAATTTTAAAAAAAAGATGTTATTTATTTATTTGACAGAGATCACAAGTAGGCAGAGAGAGAGGCGGAAGCAGGCTCCCCGTGGAGCAGAGAGCCTGATGCGGGGCTCGATCCCAGGACCCTGAGATCATGACCTGAGCTGAAGGCAGAGGCCCGAACCCTCTAAGCCACCAGGCACCCTCAGCAAGTTGTCTTCTGAAGTGAGCATACGAGTCAGACTCCCAGCAGTCGTGTATGGAAGTTCTCATGATTAAACTTAATATTTTCAGACTTCTGTATTTGTGCTAATTCTGTGGTTGTGAAGTGGTACCTAATTTTTGTTTTAATTTCCATTCCTTGGCTCCTAGGAGATTAGCATATTTCCATGTTTCGAGTGATGAAATTATTTGGTGAGATACACTTGCAGGTCTTTTCCCCCATTTTTTTTCTCTTTTTCTTTCCTTTCTTTCTTTTTTTTTTTCTTCTTGGAGAGAGGGCACAGGTGGGTGGTGTGACGTAGGAGCAGAGGAGAGAATCTTAAGCAGGCTCCATGCTCCCAGGGAGACTGATGTGGGATCAATCTCACAACCCTGAGCTTATGACCTGAGCCAAAATCAGGACTGGGATGCCTAACGGACTGATCCACCAAGGTGCCTGTCCCTAGTTTTCTATGGAAGAGACTGTTTTGCACATTAATTGACCAATCTTTGTAGATCCTATGTAGGGAACCCTTGTCACTCCTATCTATTGCAGGAATATTTTTCCAGTTAGTCACTTTCCATTTTCTTGTAATGACCAGATTTCTTTTTGGTGATTAGATTTTTTCCTAGACTCTTAACTGTTCTACACCACCAAGGCCATACAAATACACTTTTATTTTGTTTTTCTCAGTTTCAGAGATTTGCACTCTCCCCTGATGTTGTCATTCACCTGAAATTGACCTACCTCGTGTGGTGCGATGCACGGCTCCAAGTTCTTTTTATTTTTCTACAGAAATAACTAGTCACCCAAAACCATTTATTGAAAGACCCATCTCCTTCCCGCTTATCTTCAATAAAAGTCCTGTCCTGAGCCGGTGTGTACACATGTGTGAGCATGATTCGGACTTTGTCCCACCCGGTTACTCTGTGTCGGAGACTTCATTATTTCACTGGACGTTTGCCCCAGACCCGAACGCTGCAGACATAGAGTACAGGGGGTAGGGATGGAGCTCCAGGGAGAGCTCCAGTAGGGATGGACTTTGCTCAATGCTTAGTGGGAGGAAAACGGATTTCTTCCCCTCTCTCTTCACTCTTCAACCGCGCTGGCTCTTAGTGTCCCTGACAGTGCTAACCCCTCCCTGGCTTAACAGATTTTGACCTTGCTTTTTCCTGTTCTGCCTCAAATGCTTTTCCGTCAGCTCAGTATTTAGCTCGTTTCTCCAGACGTGGCAACAATCCTGTTTTGCTTTCTCCATCGAATTTACCTGATAAGATTTATTTCTGTGTCTGTCCTTTTGTTTGCTTCCTCTGTTCCTCAGCACCAAGAATATAAACTTTCCAAGTTCATGACCATTGGTTTCGTTCACTCTTTGATTTCAGGCGCCTTGTGCATAATATATACTCAATAAAGTGCTGTTATTTCATGGATATGATCAATAACAAGTCAGAAATAAGTCCAAAGAGCATGTTTTCTGCATGCTAGTCACCTAAAAATCACACTGGTTCCTCATAATTAATGACAGAAGCAAAGGGCCATGACTTCTGTATCTCTGTCCCTTTGGACAAGTTACCTACTGCCTGTGAGCCTCAGTACACTTGTGTAGGAATGGGTAAAACCAGGCTCTTTTTGTACGATTGTGAACATTCATTGATCTGCATGTGTTTAAAAAGTGCGATACAGGGACGCCTGGGTGTCAGTTAAGCATCTGCCTTCGGCTCAGGTCATGATCCCAGGGTCCTGGGATTGAGCCCTGCGTCAGACTCCCTGCTCAGCATGGAGCCTGCTTCTCCCTCTGCCTGCTGCTCCCCCTGCTTGTGTGTGCTCTCTCTCTCTCTCTGACAAATAAATAAAATAGAATATTTTTTAAAAGATTTTATTTATTACAAATAAATAAAATTATAAATAAAATAAAATATTTTTTAAAGATTTTATTTATTTATTTGACAGACAGAGATCACAAGCAGGCTGAGAGGCAGACAGAGGGGTGGGGGGAAGCAGGCTCCCTGCTGAGCAGAGAGTCTGATTCGGGGCTCGATCCCAGGACCCTGGGATCATGACCTGAGCCGAGGGCAGAGGCTTAACCCACTGAGCCACCCAGGTACTCCAAAATAAAATATTTTTTAAAAATAAAAATTGCACTACAGTATATAGGGGCACATCAGTGATGTTCACACATGTATTTTCTTTCCTTAAAAAAGAACATGCTCTTTCTGGAAGGGGTTGTTTTTAAAACTATTCATGAAGGAAATTACTCATTGGTCTTTCTTAGAAAAACCAGTATTGATGGTACCTTTCTCTAAGCAATGGCAAGTTTCCTCCAGAAATTCAACCAGTTAAAAAGAGATATACATCTCAGAACAAAGGAATGTTGTCCTTCCTTTCTTTAGAATAGTGCAGACAACCATTTAGATCCTGGGAAACTTTTCAAGAAGGAAGGAAGGAGAAAGGAGGAAGAAAGGAGGGAAGGAAGGAATCCAACCTAGAAAAGACCACTTAAAGTCATCAAAAGAAAAAAAAAAAAAGAATGATCAGAGCTCTCGCCTCCATTTCACAGACAAGATGACTGAGGCTCATGAAGGTGGTCTGCTGCACATCACAGATTTGCTAAACACGGGTGGAAGTTTTTCGATTCCGGTTTTGCAACTTCTCAGCTCAGTGCTCCTCCTGACAACGGTCAGCCTACGGCACGTACAGTGGCTCTTGGTGCCCCCGATGCTCTTCCTCTTTTGCCATTTTGCTCCTGCCTAGATCGTCGTCTCCACTAACCTGTTTCTTTCTGCACCCAGATGGAGAGGACTTTGGAATGGGCCAACATGTCCAGAGTCCAGGAGTTTGTCCTTCTGGGCTTGTCTACCAGGCAAGGCATAAGGATCAGCCTGTTTACCATCTTCCTGACCCTCTACCTGCTGACCCTCCTGGAGAACACGCTTATCATCTACCTCGTCTGCAGTCACAGCGAGCTCCGCAAGCCCATGTACTTCTTCCTGGGCAACCTCAGCTGCCTGGAGATGTGCTACGTGTCAGTGACTGTGCCCAGCCTGCTCGTGGGGCTGAGGTCCAGTCCGTGTCATGTGTCTTTCACTGCCTGCATAATTCAGCTTTTTCTCTTCATAGCTCTCATTAGTACCAAGTGCACCCTTCTGGCGTCCATGGCCTATGACCGCTACGTGGCCATCTGCCGCCCACTCCACTACCCCCTGCTCATGAGGCCCCAGGTCTGCCTGGGCTTGGCCATGACTTCATGGCTTGGGGGGCTGCTGGTCTCAGTGGTCAAGACATCTTGCATCGCCAGCCTGTCCTACTGTGGTTCCAACGTCCTCAACCACTTCTTCTGTGACGTCTCCCCTCTGCTCAACCTGTCCTGCACCCATGTGGCCCTGACCGAGCTGGTGGACTTCATCTCTGCCATCGTCATCTTCTGTGGGTCGTTACTGGTTGCTCTGGCCTCCTACGTGGCCATTGGGAGGACTGTACTCCGCATGCCGTCTGCAGCCGCCCGCCGAAAAGCCTTCTCCACCTGCGCCTCCCACCTGGTGGTGGTGGGCATCTTCTACGCCATGGTCCTCTTCATGTATACCCGCCCCAGCCGCATCAGCCCCACGGACCTCAACAAGGTGCTGTCCGTTGTCTACACGCTGCTCACACCCATGTGCAGCCCCGTCATCTACTGCCTGCGGAACAGAGAAGTGCACGCGGTGCTGCAGAGAACTCTCCACTCACGTTGGGTCTCTTCAGCGAGAACCGACCTTGCCCACTCCTGATTTGAAGAGAGCAAATGATGGTCACCAGAGGAGAGGTGGCTTGGGGGAAGGGTTAAGGAGATGGTCGGGATGAAGGAGGACACTCGTCATGATGAGCACCGGGTGATGGATGGATATGTTGAATCACTCTGTTGTACACTGGAAACTATTATCATACTCTCCATGAACTCTACTGGAATTTGAATAAAAACTTAAAAAAAACAGGGGCGCCTGGGTGGCTCAGTGGGTTAAAGCTTCTGCCTTCAGCTCAGGTCATGATCCTGGGGTCCTGGGATCGAGCCCCACGTCGGGCTCTCTGCTCAGCGGAGAGCCTGCTTCTTCCTCTCTCTCTCTGCCTGCCTCTCTGCCTACTTGTGCTCTCTGCTTGTCAAATAAATAAATAAAATCTTTTAAAATTAAAAAAAAAAACAATAAAACTATCACAGCCAAACATGCACACACACACGCTCAAAGGCAAAGAGAAACCTGGTAGAAAATATTTGCAACAAAATGGATAAAGATGTTCTTAAAATAAATAAGAAAAATAGGAATACTCCAAGAGAAAAACAAAAGAAAAATAGTCATGAAGAGGTAGGTTATTCAAGGAAAAAGGTGGCTGATGGTCTACCAAAAAAAATGTGCAACCTCTCTAGTAAGTTTAATTTGAGGACAGCAATTTATTCCATGCCTCCTAAGAATATTGTGAAAAATACTACCATTCAAAACATATGTACAAGAATGTCTATTGCTGGGGCACCTGGGTGGCTCAGTTGGTTAAGCCACTGCCTTCAGCCCAGGTCATGATCCTGGAGTCCTAGGATAGAGTCCCGCATCAGCCTCCCTGCTTGGCAGAGAGTCTGCTTCTCCCCCCTTCTCATGCTTTCTCTCTCTCTCCTCTCTCTCTCAAATAAATGAATAAAATCTTTAAGAAGAAAAGAATTTCTATTGCAAAATTATAAGCTTTGGAATAAATGTTATTTTATTGGAAATTACTGGAAATCATTCAAATGCCCACCAACAGGATATGATTTAAATATATTACATTTATCCATACTATGAAATAACACGGATCCATTGAAGAAATTGAACTAAACCACCAATACCTACTAGATACTATGGTGGGGAGGAGGTCTGTTGTTGAGTTAAAGATAGAAGAAGCAATACATGAATATGTCAAAGTTTTGTGCAACAGTAATGGTAAAGACACTAATTGCCATAGTTATTCATGCTAGCACATACCTAGAAAGGCATCAGAAAGGGTATATACCAAATGGTTTTTAGGCGTGAGACAAGAGACCCATATTTTCCATTTTATATATTTGAATATTTAGCAATAAGCTTGTATGACCTTTAAATTTAATAAATAAATGTATATAGGAGAAAATAGAAATTCAAAGAATGACCTTCTATGGGATGACTCATCACACTAGCGCATCTGAAGTTTATTTTAAACTTATTTTTACTTTTTCCCACCTTGTTGAGATATAATTGGCATATAACGTGTAAATTTAAGGTGTACAGTGTGTTGATTTCATCCACTTATCTATCATGCATATTTTATTTTTTAATTTAAGTAGTAAAAATTTGTGTTGACAATACCTCCAGGGAAAGGGGCATGTTCTGCTCTTGTTTGTGACCATATAGATCAGTGCATTGTAGAAGAGCACATAGTTAATAAATACAGAAAGTCTTGAGAATCTGAATGCCCTTGCATCCAGCAAGTCCATGTTGGGAATTTATCTGAAGAAAAAACTGAAGGAAATGAGCAAAATCTGAGCTACAAAGATACCCATTCAGGACTATTTTCACAAAGATGAATAACCTAATAGCTTGGGTTTTTAAGTAATAGGAAAGGCCAATAAACCTATGGAATGATACTCAACTTGCACCACTACTAGAGACATGAAAATCAAAGTAACTGCAGAGCAAATTAAAAAAAAAATTATTTGAGGGGCACCTGGGTGGCTCAGTGGGTTAAAGCCTCTGCCTTCGGCTCAGGTCATGATCCCAGAGTCCTGGGATTGAGCCTGGCATCGGGCTCTCTGGTCAGCAGGGAGCCTGCTTCCTCCTCCTCTCTCTCTCTCTGCCTACTCGTGATCTCTGTCAAATAAATAAAAACTTTAAAAAACAATTATTGGGGTGCCTGGGTGGCTCAGTAGGTTAAGGCCTCTGCCTTCGGCTCCGGTCGTGATCCCAGGGTCCTGGGATGGAGCCCCAAAGTGGGCTCCCTGCTCAGTGGGGAGCCTGCTTCCTCCTCTCTCCCTGCCTGCCTCTCTGCCTGCTTGTGATCTCTGTCTGTTAAAAAAAAACAAAAAACAAAAAAACATTTAAAAAACAATTATTTGAGAAAACCCACTGTTGGTTGATGGGGGGTGGGGAGGCACTCCCTGAGACGCTGTAGGACTGTAGATTGAGGCAGTGTCTTTGTAGAACAATTGGCCAATAGTAATCAAAGTTTAAATTCACATACACTTGGATACAGCAATTGCCATTTTATCTTTGTGCTATAGATATTGAGATAGTTGGTAATGCTCTTCATCAGTGATTCCAGCCCACTACCTGCCGGGGACATGTAAGATGGCACTTTCTGGGCTCTTGGTGTATGAGTGAAGTCATGTGACTTCTTTGGGCCAACAAACAATCATGTCACTTACAGGCCAAACCATTGAATTCCTAGTGTGAGACCTCCTGATCTCTCAGTTCTGTCTTGCATGGTGATTCATTAGTTACATGTAACACCCAGTGCCTATCACAACATGTGTCCCCCCAGTACCCATCACCTTGTTGCCCCCTCTCCCCACCTCCCTCCCCTGTGAAGCCCTCAGTTTGTTCCCTGGATTCCATAGTCTCCATTGGTTCATCTTCCACTCCGATTTCCTCCCTTCTGTTTTCCCTCCCTTCCCCTAATGTCCTCCGTGTTATTCCTTATGTTCCACATATGACTGAAACCATGTGATAATTGTCTTTCTCTGACTAACTTGTTTCACTCAGTATAATCTCCTCCAGTCCCATCCATGTCCATGTAACTGGTAGGTATTCATCCCTTCTGATGACTGAGGAATATTCCACTGTATATATGGACCACATCTTCTTTATCCACTCATCTGTTAAAACTCATCAAGACACAGTTTGGCTATGATGGACATTGCTGCTATGAACATTGGGGTACATGCACCCCTTCTTTTCACTACATCTGTATCTTTGGGGTAAATCCCTAGTAGTGCAATTGCTGGGTCATAGGGTGGCTCTATTTTTAACATCTTGAGGAACCTCCATATTGTTTTCCAGAGTGGCTGCACCAGCTTGCATTCCCACCAAGAGTGGAAGAGGGTTCCCCTTTCTCCACATCCTTGCCAACATTTGTTTTTTCCTGTTTTGTTAATTTTTGCCATTCTAACTGGTGTGAGGTGGGATCTTATTGTGGTTTTGATTTGAATCTCCCTGATGGTTAGTGATATTGAGCATTTTTTCATGTGTCTCTTGGCCATTTGTATGTCTTCTTTGGAGAACTGTCTGTTCATGTCTTCTGCCCATTTTTTGACCAGTTTATTTGTTTTTTGAGTGTTGACTTTGAGAAGTTCTTTTTTTTTTTAAAGATTATTTATTTATTTATTTTACAGACATAGATCACAAGTAGGTAGAGAGAGAGAGGAAGGGAAGCAGGCTCCCCGCCAAGCAGAGAGCCTGATGTGGGGCTCGATCCCAGGACTCTGGGATCATGACCTGAGCCGAAGGCAGAGGCTTTAACCCACTGAGCCCCGAGAAGTTCTTTATAGATCTTGGACACCAACCCTTTATCTGTAGTACCATCTGCAAATATCTTCTCCCATTCTGTAGGTTGCCTCTTAGTTTCATTGACTGTTTCCTTTGCTGTGCAGAAGCTTTTTATCTTGATGAAGTCCCAAAAGTTCATTTTTTCCTTTGTTTCCCTTGCCTTTGGAGATGTGTCTTGAAAACCTTTAAAATGGCCATGGAAGTTCTTTATATGCCTGTCTCACACAGGCATTGCTAAGTGACAGAAGTATTATGTTAAGTAATATGATCTGTGAAATGAGAGGATTTAGTTCAAATAGTTTGGAAAATATATAGTATCAGTTGATACAACTTCCTCCCTCCCTTTAGCTGATGCAAACCACTCTAACTTTTACCTCATGTAATAAGTCAGTCAGCGTGGGGTAGGTAGATGACTAACTAGTCCCAATTGGCAATGAGGAAGCCAACATTCAGAGAATTACGGTCATTAGCTCAACGTCACACAGGCAGCAGCTGTAATGACACAACTTCTTTTGTGCCCATATGACTCAGGAACCTTGTGCTCCTGGATGCTCATGATCTTGGCTCTGCCTGGAGAATTGAGCCTCCTTAGCTAGAGATGGGCATCAGATCTCTGCTCCCTAAAAGGGTACCATGCAGTGTCTTTCAGTGTCTGACTGATTTCACTTACCATAATGTTCTCCAGGTTCATCATGTTGTTGCAATGGCAAGAATTCCCTGCTTTTGGCAGGGGGTACTAAATAATATTCCATTGTACATATATGTCACATTTTCTTTATCCCTTCATCTGTCAGTGAAATTTAGCTTCTTTCTACATCTTGACTATTGTGAATAATGCTATAATGAATGTGGGAATGCAGATTTCTCTTCAAGATCCTAGTTTTAAGTCAAATATGTTACATATCAGTTGTACCACAATTAAATGGTTTTTAAAATCTCTTGAGCCTAACTTACTTATATAAAATATAAATAATAGAATTATTTCAGGTATATTGTATTATTTGCTCACAATTCCTCTACTCACTGCCCTTATCATGACTACTCTGGATAAAACATACTTCCCTGTACCCAATGACTTTTGCATGACCGTATAATTCACTTTGGCTAGTGGAATGTGGATCAGATTGAGAGTTCTGAGCTGATGCCTGAAGAAGCACTAACTGGGGCACCTGAGTGGCTCAGTCAGTTAAGCGGCTGATGCTTGGTTTCAGCTCAGGTCACGATCTCAGGGTCCTGGCATTGAGCCTTGTGTGGGGCTCTGCACTCAGTGGGGACTCTGAGCTTTTGGGTTCTCTCTCTCCCTGTCTCTCTGCCCCTTCCCCTGCTCATGCTCTCTCTCTAATATATATATATCTTGATATATATAAAAGATATATAAATGTATATATCTTTTTAAATATATTTTTATTTTATTATATAAATCAATATAATATGTTTATATATAATGTACATTATATATATATAAATATAAATACATTTTTAAAATATATTTAAAAAAAGAAGCACTAACTGTGTCTACTGCCTTCTTGCTTCTTGGCTTGAAAAGAGCATATCCTACTTCTGTGGTAGGAAACAAGTGGAACAGAACTAAACCTGACCCGCAGAGCACCACCAGTCAGCCACAGATCCACAGGCCAGGGGGGAAAATGTGTGCTATTGAAGCCACTGAACATTGTTCTGGATTGTTGTTACATAGCAGTATTGTAGCAATAGCTGACTAATACAGCATCATATTGGTTAGGTGATGGGTTCAGCCAAAAATAGTTGCTTAAATGGGATGGAACTAATTTCTCATCAATGTCACAGCATTATTTTGGGGTTGATAAGACAGTCCAAAATGTCAAAGAACCTGAGTCCCCCTATCTCTTGCCCCACCATTCTCAGCATGAAGCTTCCAGGTCAGGATCCAAGACAGCAGCTCCAGGCCCAGCCGTCATGTCTGTATTCCAATCAGAAGAGAAGGAGAGCAAAGGAAGTACAAGGAAAGTGTCTTTCCTCTAAAGAACATAACATAAAACTTTGTCCAGCGCACACTCATATGACCCCATGTAAGGACAAGAGAAGAGCTGGGAAACGTTGTTTTCTGGTTGGCTGTGTTTGCAGCCGAGATCTGGTGGCTCTATTACTAAAAGCAGAAGGAAGGACTGATGTTGGGAGATGACAACACCCTCTGTCACACATACCTCCCTCAGGGTGGCTGTAAGGCTTAAAATGTGACTGATCTGTATGTGGGGTTGTGCATAGGGTCTGGAATTAAGCAAATTCTCTACAAACAGCAGGTATTATGACAGTCATGAATCTTTGGAAGTGTGGAGAGTGTGAAGACTTTATCTTTCTTCAGTTAATTGTTCACTTATTTATTGGACCAAATTCACTGAGCAGTCAACACATACCAGGCATTTTTCTGAGCGCTGGCATCACTGAACCAAAGCGATGGGGTCAGGGGTCATGCTTTTGCAGCGCTCCTTTTGTGGTCTGTACGTTCTCCCTTTTGTGAAGGGAGAGCCACAGAAGAATGGAAAGAGGAGAGATGAATTCACACCTCACCATCAGGGCCATTAGGGAATGCTCCACAAAGGGACCCAGAAGCCAGACCTTGAAGGTGTCAGCATTAACAGGGAAGACAAGGAACATCATGGCATTTGGATGGAACAGCTTGCCCAAAGGCACTAGATGTGACAGACTTGAAATGTCTGTGTAATGGTGAATCTAGTGTGGCCAAAACCAGGACAGAATGGGATCTCGAATTCCTGGTTAAGGAGGTTCAGCTCTGTCTTATGGCCACAAGAGACAGAGATTAAAGTGACTTTTTCATTGAAAAATACATTTTTATGGCAAAAGCAATGCATGCTTGCCACAAAAAAATCGACAAAATACGACACAATGAAAGTGAAAGCCAAGCCTTCCCAACATCTCTCACATAGTGGCAATCATCATAAACATTTTTATAGAATTGATGTTCAAATTCTCTCCTATATCCATATGTACACACACTGCATTTAGACATTAGAACGTAGTTATTTGGTAACCCGAATTTTCCACATCACAATGTGTAATTGACATTGGTCATGGCAGTAAATGTACTTACAGGAGTTATATTTCATGACACCTTAGGATTCCATTGTGTGGCTGAGCTGCAGTTTATTTTGACTACTCCTGCATTGTCAGATATAATTTTCTCCCAATAGTTATCACTTAAGAGCACATGGAGGGGTGCCTGGGTGGCTCAGTGGGATGAGCATCTGATTCTTGATCTCAGCTCAGGTCTTGATCTCAGGGTTGCGAGTTCAAGCCCTGCCCTGGGCTCCACACAGGCAAGAAGCCTACTTTTAAAAAATTAAATAAAAGAGCAAAAGCACAAAATGCGTTGCTGCAAGCATCCTAAATTATTTTCTTGGCAAATCTTCTTAACAGGTATGAATGCTGTCAAAGCCCACACACATTCAAGATTCTGATGCATATTGCCAAACTGGCCTCCAGAAGCATTGTACCAATTTCAGTTAGTAACTTTTATCAGTCTTGAAATTTGCAAAAAGTGTTTTTACTCTTTGAGAATTCTTGTCCTTAAATTTTAAAAATTTAAGGATTTATTGGGGCACCTGGCTGGCTCAGTCAGTAGAGTATGAAACTCTTATTTTAATGTCCTTTTTAAACAATTTTTTAATTATGTTAAGCTAGTCAATATAGAGTACATCATTAGTTTTTGATTTAGTGTTCCGTAGTTCCTTTTTGTTACCATCCAGTGCTCCGTGCAATCCGTGCCCTCCTTAATAACCATCAGATAGCAGCAATGTCCACAATTGCCAGACTGTGGAAGGAGCCAAGATGTCCTTCAACAGATGAATGGATAAAGAAGATGAGGTCGATATATACAAAGGAATATTACTCACACATCAGAAAGGATGAACACCCAACACTGACATCAATATGATGGGTGCACAACCTTGTGAATATACTAAAAACCACTGAATTGCATGTTTTAAAAGGTGAAGTATATGAGATGTGAATTATATCTCAATAAAAATGAAAAGTATTATAACCTGAGATCTCCCCATGCCCTGCTCAGCAGTCAGTTTCGGGACCTCTGTAGGGTTCTACGGAACGCTGCCTGCACCTCCCTGTTCCGCAGGCAGTAGATGACGGGGTTGCACATGGGTGTGAGCACTGTGTAGATGACGGAGAGCATCTTGTTGAGGTCCATGGCTTCTATGCGGCTGGGACGGGCGTAGATGAAGAGAGTGGCGGAGTAGAAGATGCCCACCACTACCAGGTGGGAGGCACAAGTGGAGAGGGCTTTGTGCCGGGCAGCGGCTGATGGCATGCGGAGAACAGCCCTCCCGATGGCCACATAGGTGGCTATGGCCACAAGGAGGGAACCCCAGAGGATGACAATGGCAGAGATGAAGTCCACCAGCTCGGTCAGGGCCACATGGGTGCA
>ML106188.1:14360-42159 GCA_003697995.1 Taxidea taxus jeffersonii | reverse complement strand
TGTTTTTGAGGAGCTGACAGGATCTTGTCTCTAGTCTATAAGACTAGTAATTTAACAGTTCCATAGCTATATAGTAAGCAATAGATGGATTCAGCCAACCCAGTTTAAGTGGGTAGATTAGAGTTCTAATAGCTTCAGAAACTTTTACCATTTGCATAACATCCAGAGCATCCCCCTTCCAAGGGACCAGTTTAGCCCAAGGGCTGCAGGAATAAATAACCATGATTTACTTTCTTCACATTACTGTTTTCCATAGAAAACACCAGATTAAGGGATAAAGGTGGCCACAGAAGTATAAAATCTCTAGTCGTTCCGCTGGACTGTTGCAGGAATAAAGCCTGAAATTCAGGGACCATCTTCCATCAGAGCACAAAATTATTGAAGTTAAAGCAAGTGACAATTTGCAACATGTTTTAAACATAAAATAAACAAATGTTTTCAAAAGAATTACACCAAGCGTCTGGGTGGCTCAGTCAGTTAAGTGACTAACTTCAGCTCATGTCATGATCCCAGGGTCCTGGGATCAAACTCCACATCAGGATCCCTGCTCAGCAGAGAGTCTGCTTCTCCCTCTTCCTCTGTGTGCTGCTCTGCCTACTTGTGCTCTCTCTGTCAAATAAATAAATAAAATCTAAAATAAAATAAAATAGTAAAATAAAAAGAATTACACCAAGCAATACAAGTTTAGGCATTATGTTTCTAGCTGAGAGCTACATTTAATGCTTATCCTCTGATTTTATAGCTTCCTGGGCAACCGTCTTACTTAGGCATTTAAAAGATCTGAGTACATACACCCTCTGCATTAGGGTATCAACCTGATGAGGACTGGAACTACATTTTATTCACACTGTGATCCTTAGCAAAGATATCAGTATATAGACATAATATGCAAACAGCAGCAGTCTCCTAATATTTTGAACTGAATCAAATTGCTGCAGTTATAGGGGAAAAGGCAAAACATGCAAAATAAACACCCTAGTTCATGTCTGAGACAAGATTATATAGACAAATATATAACACTTAAAGCCAAATTTTTCAAATTAAGCAGTTTTTTTGTATAATCTTTAAGGTCTGATATATAAAGAGTTGTTCAGTGATTACATGGAGATATAGTAAAAATTATTTCAAAGCTTCTGAACAAAGAAAGAAGATATGCATTGATTTTACTTTCTTTAAAACCAAAGGAGCTTCATTCATCAAAGTTAATTCATAAAGACTCAATTAAACACTAAATCTTCTAGTACTGCAGCTTCTGGTACACCTTTAGACTGTTTATTACTACATAAATATATGTGTTTTTCCTTTTTTAATATATGTTTCTGTTTTAATTATAATATTCCAAATCATAAATTGTGATAGTTGTATTATTCTTTTGAAGATTTTATTTATTTACTTGGCAGAGAGCACAAGTAGGCAGAAAGGAGCACAGAGGGAGAGGGAGAAGCAGGCTCTCCACTGAGCAGACAGCCCAATGTGCAGCTTATTGTGGGGCTCAGTCCCAGGACCCTGGGATCATGACCTGAGCCAAAGGCAAATGCTTAACTGCCTGAGCCACCCAGGTGCCCTGATAGTTGTATTATTTTGTATTAACACATATGTGCGGGGATTTTAGGATATAGCAATACTTAGTATCAGAATATTTCCATTTAAGTCATCGATCCAGCAATTATTCCCTGACAAATTTAAGTCAGCTCATCATTTTGAACCACAATATCCCATTTTATGAAATCTGGACAAAAGCATGTGATATGTGAAAGTGCTTTGCAACTATAAATTTTGGTTTGAAATTAAGTACATTAAGATATTATCCATGGCTTTTGAATTTCTCAAAAATTGTTGTTATGCTTCAGGATGAAGTATGTTTTCTTCAGAATGTATTTTATGCAAGATCAGGTGCCACTTCCTTAAAAGTAGAACTACATTCATTATAGTTGTTGATATCAAATACCTGGTTCAACCAACAGTTACCACCAACCCCAAAACTAAATAAATACATACAAGGATTGGTAGGTTGAATCTTATTTATAAAAGGGAGAGAATGCAGAACAACAACAATAAATATAGAATTATTCAATCAGGTGGAAAACTTATATGCATAACAGGATTTACCTCAAGTAATCTATTTTGTTTCATTGTATTTTGTTTCATTTATTAGTAGACTCAACCATATAGCTTTTTAGCACCCTTTCTGGATCCAACTTTTCCTAGGAGTGGCCTCTTTTATACACTTATGTGTCCCAAGAGAGAAAACAACTAATCATCCTGTAGCTATGGAAAGAAGAGCGATTCTGAATCCCCTTGTGAATAATAGAAAAAAATTTAAAATATCGAGTTTACAAAAAAATCAGAGCTGCAGAGTTTCCAGCAACAAGGTGATATTTATCACCAAGAAATATTCTTGATATAAAAAAGAGCAAGGTGTTTAAAGTCTGAGGAAAGGCATTTACTACCCTGAATTAAATCAGTTTTATAACTTGCAAGCTACTTTAATCTGTCACAGGAAGGAAGGATGATGATTATATATTATAGGTAGTTAAAGGTGTGGTTTTAAAAACAATTATTTGAATTAGAATGAACCCAAGAATATAAAATAGTCTCATGACCCATCCTATCCATTATGTTTGGAATAATAATCCTAGACAGTTATATGGCATTGTAATAAATAGTCTCTTAGGTTAACACATTTAAATGTATATTTTTCATCATCAAAATCACTAACTAGCAGTTATTGAACATTTAGTGGAAGCTTGACTCTAATGGGTATTGACCCTGTAAAGAATAAAATTTAAATACAGAATGCTTTCCCATAAGACAGGCATTATAGTCAGTCATGTCAAATGGAGTGATGTTGTCTGCACAGGTGTTCTTTATAAAATCAGAAAAATGAGTTTTAATTTTTAGTCATTATGTACCTGGCTATATACCTGAGATGGAGTGGAATAGATAATTATAAATGTTCAACATAAATATATCCACGACTAACAGGAGCTAGGACTTTATAGAGTTGTTCAGTAATAGACAAAATATTAAGGTTAAAAATAATTAAATCATTTAAGATGAACCACTCATCTGAACACTTACATCATGCACTGGACAACTTGCTCCTGGACACAGCAAACATGATCAACCCAATAGTTTAACAAGGTCTCCTCTTCATGAAAGTTAGTGGCTGGGCTGTATGTTCCCCTTGCACACCTTTGGCTTTGACTTTACCCTGCATGCTTAATGTCTGTTTTAGCTGCTTTATGAGCCATGGCGAAGTCTTCAGCAAAGTTAGTTGCTCATGCCACATGTTATGTTCAGTCATCAGTAGCATACTGAAGACTAAAATAAACATTGCCAACATTTCCTGCATACTGGGTGCCCTGGGCTGTGCTAAGATTTTTAATTTGCATTAGGTGATGCAATGATGAAAATCAGTATACAAACTAGATAACATTATTATCTCTACAGATGAGACAATAAAATTCATAAAGTTTAGTGTTCTTACAGAAAGTATAGGGTAGAAGCTATGATTCAGAATTCACATCTAAGCAGGTCAGTTCTTGATCCAGCAATACCAAGACCTCATTGGCTTTCAGTTAATCCTATGGTAACATGAAATGAAAATGTCCCTACATTTTATCCTCAGTATAGCAAATTCTCAGGCTTATGACACCATTTCTAGTTTGAAAATTTTAGTAAAATATTATATTCCATTGCTAAACTGAGGCTTCTCATAGATTCAAAGATACATGCAAATGTCTTCAAGGACAACTTCTTTTTTTTTTTAAGATTTTATTTATTTATTTGATAGACAGAGATCACAAGTAGGCAGAGAGGCATAGAGAGAGAGAGGAGGAAACAGGCTGTCCACAGAGCAGAGAGCCCGATACGGGGCTCAATCCCAGGACCCTGCGATCATGACCCAAGCCGAAGGCAGCGGCTTTAACCCACTGAACCAGGTGCCCCTTCAAGGACAACTTCTTAAAGACTGAGCCACCCAGGCACCCCCTTCAAGGACAACTTCTTAAACAACATATCTATAGATGCATCCTTTAGTTTTTTGTTGTTATCGGTATTATTATTATTATTATTATTATTATTAATTTCTTGGTTTATGGTAAGAGATCTCTCCCATTTTTTTCAAAAATTGACATATAAACACATAAACATCATAAATGTGAAAACTTAGTTGAATTTATGAATCAAGGAAAAGATACTCCAAATATTTTTCAAGTCCAGTGGAAGAGCAGAGAATGAGAGAAACTTACACCCCTGTCTCCATAAGGCATGGACTCCCTTGTTCTCCTATCTCCAATGGCCTAGTATAAGAGATGCTAATTTTACCACTGAGAAAAGAAAAAGATCAGTACTGGATAGCAGTGCAATCTATTCCAGAAAAGCAGCCTTCAGACCTGACAAAGAAGATGTACCACATAAAGCAGTGTCAGCATGGTGATCAAGACTCAATAACCATATCTGGAGAAGAAACAGTCTGAATCAAACAGTAGACACTTACAATAGGACTGACAGACCACCCCTCCTCCAATTCATAAAAATATCTTGGAAGAACCAAGACCACAACCTAGAGAAGGAATTACTGATTAAGTTCCAGTTTGTTGAAACAATCAAACCGTAGATTACAACAATGTCATTTTATTTTGTTTTAATTTTTCTTCTTTTGAACAAAATATGCAAAACAATTTTAATTGTTTTTGGCATCTTTGTTTTGATGTTTCCTATGCTAGTTTTACAGATGCATAGGTGTTCTGTCTTATTTGTTCTTCAGCATATTGCCAGTACTTCCATTATTTATTTATATGACTTGATCATTTTACTTTGTCAGGAGAGCCACATAAATATATATTGTCTCTCCATTCATCCCTCCCTCCATCCATTCATTGTGTTTCAGACAACAGACACTGTGATAGGCCATGGATAGACAGAGGTAAATAAAAGACATATCATACCCTACATTTAGGGAGCTTACAGTTGAAGAAGTCTGATGTAAAACAAATAAGCAAATAATGAATTATAATATGGTGAAAGAGCTATGATGGAAAAAAGAGGTTATTGGGTACTGAATATGGCTGCTTACTAGAGGATTTCTAAGGAAAGTGGTCTGAGCTAAGATTTGAAAAATTGAGTTTTGAGGGAGAAAAACATGTTTCAAACAGAGAAATCATAAAGACCCTATAGCTATAACAGACATGGTATGTCAAAAGAAACCAAAAGGCAAATGTGAAACAAGGTTTCATTATTCTCCCTAGCCATCTAAGACTTTCTTAACCTATACTTTTCATAAATAATCCAGTCTAGAAAGGGAGTAATATCTTTCTCATCTAAGATGCTGCTGAAAAGCATTAATATCTCCGAGAATTTACAGTTAGAAATATTATAAGGAAAGAGAGAGAGAGGGAGAAATAGAGGGAAATTCCTCAACTTTTATAAAGCCATTAAATGTTCATTGGGTTGCCAGACCTTTTTTTTATATTTTATAAGTATTTTATAACTATAAGTATAGTTAACACACAATGTTATATTAGTTTCAGGTGCACAATGTAGTCATTGGACAAGTTATACTTTATGCTATGCTCACAAGTGTAACTAAAGTTTCTCACCATAAAGCATTATTACAGTGTCATTGACTATATTCCTTATACTGTGCCTTTTATTCCTGTGACTTATTCATTCCATAACTGGAAGCCTGTATCTCCCATTCCTCTTCACCCATTTTGCCCATCACCCTCCCTCTGGCAACCTTCAGTTTGTTTCTCTATATTGGTATGATTCTACTCTTTGTTTTGTGTTTGTTCACTTTGTTACTCCATATATGAGTGAAATCATGTTATTTGTCTTTCTCAGACTGACTTATTTTACTTAGTATAATGCCCTTTAAGTCCATCTGTGTTGTTACAAATAGCAAGATCACATCCTTTTTCCGGCTGCGTAGTATTCCATAGCATGTACATGTATTTGTATGTATATACTGTAGTATATGTATGTGTGTAAATGTGTGTATGTGTATATATACATACACACACACACATATATATATACATATATGTGTGTGTATGTGTATATATATATATATATATATATATATATATATATATATACCTTCCTATTCACTTATCTATCAATAGACTCAGATTGTTTCCAAGTCTTGGTTATTGTAACTAATGCTGCGGTAAAAATAGGGGCACATATATCTTTTTGAATTAATGTTTTAATCTTCTTTAGATAAAAAACCCAATAGTGATATTAGTGGATCATATGGTATTTCTATTTTTAGTTGTTTTTTTAAAGTAATAAATCCACCTTTATTTATTTTCAATGAATAATATAAACACATATTTAAAAATAAAGAAAGATACACAGAAAGTTGATATCATAGTTTAAACCCAAGGAATGAAGGGAGATTAAAAATTTGAAGTGGAAATAGTTAAAACTAAGACTTGATGTTTATCTGCATATCTACCATATCATCCTCCTTTTTAAGGATACTGATTTATGTAGCTATGGTGTATTTTCTTTTTCTATGAAGAGAATTATACTTCTTATATTTTTTGCAATTATATTTTACTTATTAATTTTTCAGTGTTCCAAGATTCATTGTTTTTGTACCACACCCAGTGCTCCATGCAATATGTATCCTCCTTAATACCCACCACCAGGCTCATCCAACCCCCTACCCCCTCCTCTCCAAAACCCTCAGTTTGTTTCGAGGGAAACTCTATACTGTGTTCCATAGTAGATATACCAATTTACATTCCTACCACCAATGCCTGAAGGTTCCTTTTTCTCCATATCTTAATCAACACTTATTATTTCTTGTCATTTTGATTTTTAGCAACTCTGGTAAGTATAATGTGTTATCTCATTTTGGTTTTGATTTGCATTTCCTTAAAAATTGGTGATGCTGGAATATTTTCATGTTTCTATTGGCCATCTGTATGTCTTCATTGGAAAAATGTTTATTTAGGTCCTCTGCCCATTTTTTTTTAAATATTTTTTTGGGGCATTAAGATATGTAACTTGTTGATGTATTTTAGATAATAACCCCTTCTCAGATATATCATCTGCAGATATTTTCTCCCATTCAGTAGGTTCCCTTTCTGTTTGTTGATGTTTTCCTTCACTGTGTGAAAAGCTTTTTATTTTTCTGTAGGCCCAATAATTTATTGCTGCTTTTGTTCCCCTTGCCTTAGGAGATGTATCTAGAGAAGTGTTGCTACCAACAATGTTAGAAAATTATTGCCTATATTCTCCTCTAGGATTTTTATAGTTGAAGGTCTCACATTTAGGTCTTTAGTCCATTTTGAGCTTATTTTTGTGTATGGTATAAGAAAGTGGTCCTATTTCATCCTTTTGCATGTAGCTTCCTAGTTTTCTCACTACCATTTATTAAAGAGACTATCTTTTCCCATTGTATGTTCTTGCCTTATTTGTCATAGATTAATTGATCATATAAATGTGGGTTTATTTCTAGGTATCTATCCCATTCCATTGATCTATATGTCTATTTTTGTGCCAGTACACACTGTCTTGATGATTACATCTTTGTAATAGAGCTTGAACTCTGGAATTGTGATGCCGCCAACTTTGGTTTTCTTTTTCAACATTCCTCTGGCTATTTGGGGTCTTTTCTGGTTCCATATAAATTTTACGATTATTTGTTGCATTTCTTTGAAAATAAAATGGATGGGATTTTGATAGGGATGGAATTAAATATGCAGATTGCTTTAGGTATCATAGACATTTTCACAATATTAGTTCTTCCAACCCATGAACCTGGGACGTTTTTCCATTTCTTTGTGTCTTCTTCAATCACCAAAATACTAGCCAATAGGTTCCAACAGTACATTAACAGGATTATTCACCATGATCAAGTGGGATTTACTCCTGGGCTACAAGGTTGGTTCAACACCCACAAATCAATCAATGTGATACAACACACTAATAAAAGAAAGAACAAGAAACATATGATACTCTCAGTAGATGCTGAAAAAGCATTTGGCAAATCACAGCATCCTTTCTTGATCAAAACTCTTCACAGTCTAAGGATAGAGGGTACATACCTCAATATCATCAAAGCCATCTATGAAAAACCCACCATTAATATCATTCTCAATGGGAAAAAAACTGAGAGCTTTTCCCCTAAGGTCAGGAACATGGCAGGGATGTCCACTATCACCACTGCTATTTAACATAGTACCAGAAGTCCAAGCCTCAGCAATCAGACAACAAAAAGTAATAAAATGTATCAAAATTGGCAAAGAAGAAGTCAAACTCTCACTTTTTGCAGATGATATGATACTTTATGTGGAAAACCTGAGACTCCACCCCAAAACTGCTAGAACTCATACAGGAATTCAGTAAAGTGTCAGGATATAAAACCAATGCACAGAAATCAGTTGCATTTCTATACACCAACAGCAAGACAGAAGAAAGAGAAATTAAGGATCCAATCCCATTTATAACTGGACCCAAAACCATAAGATACCTAGGAATAAACCTAACCAAAGTGGCAAAGAATTTATACTCAGAAAACTATAAAGTACTCCCAAAAGAAATTGAGGATGTCATTTTCATCTTTGATTCTGCAGAAGTAAACACGGTGGCTGACACATGGTAGGTACTTTTTTTTTTTAAAGATTTTATTTATTTATTTGTTAGAAAGAGAGAGAGAGAGAGAGAGAGCACAGGCAGACAGAGAGGCAGGCAGAGGCAGAGGGAGAAGCAGGCTCCCCGCCGAGCAAGGAGCCCGATGTGGGACTCAATCCCAGAATGCTGGGATCATGACCTGAGCCGAAGACAGCTGCTTAACCAACTGAGCCACCCAGGCGTCCCCACATGATAGGTACTTAAAGTATGATAAGTAAAAATAATGGACTGAGAATTTAGATCATACATATGAGTTTGCTTGTAATTTTCCCTATACATTTGATTTATTTAGTACTGATATGTGATATTTAGTACAAATAAAATATTAATTTAAAAGGGAAATATTAATACCTACTCATGGATATTTTACTTTGCTTTCCTGGTTGGACACCTTTATGTACATTTATTTCCTGGTGGTACAAAACATGAAACATAAAAGTCAGTAAAACTGAAAGTGAGAACTAAGTGATCTCTACTAAATAATTCAGGTTTGGCTAAGGTTCTGTAACATCACCACCCCCACATCAGGTAGTTAGGATGGACAGTTCCTTCAAAGATTCTCTGTATTCACTTGGAACTGATTGGTGTTGAAAATGAGATTGATGTAAATATTAGGACTTTAATAACAGAACAAATTGTTCAGTGAACCAATTTCTCTACCTTGCCTGTGATTTTCACTGCAGGCAACAAAGAGCTATTTAAGGGTGTGTTATATATTTCCCCCATGAATTCCCTGTGTTAGTTTGTTGTATATTGTATATAGTATGGCTTTGTTTCCTGCAGTCCTCCTGTTTTGAATGGCTTCAGGACCTCCTCTTGTTATAGCACAGTATACTTTCTTATTTCTCTGATTTGGGTGTTGACTCCAAGACTTGCTTGGTCAAATAGATTATGGGTGGTTGCAGTGTCTTCAGAAGCTATAAATGTGCTTGTGCTTGTGCAGTATGACTTGGTCCTTGCACTTCTGCTATTTTAGAGAAGAATATGCCTTGGGATGCCTCTACCCAAGCAAGGTAAATACATGTAAGATAGCCCCCTCCCACCTGGCTGGATCTAAGCCATATGTAACCATTGCCTGAGGCCGAGCTGCCCATCCAGTGGCCCAGCTGATATTACCCAAGCTTCTTCCAATGCACACACCTGTCAGCATAAGAATAAATGTTTGCTGTAATAAAGAACTGAATTTGGGGGGAATTTTTAAACAGCATTTTTGCTTTAGAAACTGACCTATAAAACCACCTTTCCAGATTAAATTCAAAGTTTACCCAGCCTGGCTAGTAAAGTCCTATCCCATTTCCTCCTCCTCTTCCCATAGTCTATGATCCTAGCTTCTGTTAGAGCAAAGCTACACCTCATTTGATTTTAAGGTCCTTCCTCCAAATGTTGAGGAAAAGAGCTGACATTTAGAGATAATTTGAGTGTTAACTGGATTGAAAGAGCTATTACTTGCAGTCTTTTTATTTTCCTTTTCCTGAAAGGCTGAAATTATCTGTATAATGAGTCAAATTTTAGGCTATGACTGGATGGTATGCAGTATCTTGCTCAATACATCACCTTTTTGCTACTTGTGACAAAGTAAAGAGTTCACTTCTGATTTAGAATGTCAGTCTTCTCCTTAATGTTTGAATTTTCCAAAGTTCTATCTCCTGCTCCATGAAGTGAGCCAAAGAAGACAAATGACAAATGACAAATATTGATCCAGCATGAATGTGTTATACATTTACTTCACCATTTTGTAGTCCTTATTCAGACTTTACACTGTGTGGAACAGAAATAATGTAAAAATATCTCAGTCATTTTAAGTCACAAATTATTTTATTACATTGATTACTGCTTTTTAATGAATACAATAAAACTTCTGCTGATTTGTCCATGTATTCACTGTTATAAATCCACCAATTATATCTGTTGACTGTTTTTCTGCAAATACTTTTCTCTTTGCTGGGACTCAATATGTCCATGTTTTGGTGGTGATTTTTTAATGTAGACTAGCAAATTCATATGCAAACCATTTGTTTCCAAAGCAGTATTTGTATTTTTGTCATAAAAAAATTAACCTCCTTCCCATATTATAGCTATTACTTTTCTCCTGTGCCCTAAAGTACCTGTATCTAATGTATAGCAAATGCTAGTTTTGAAGCCATTAATCCTTAACTGTCTGATTCAGAGATACTAATTCTCTCAAATATTTTTGTTAACTTGAAGTAATATAAATTATTTTCGCAGTAGTTTCTATTTGCTTCTAGAAGTTCCACGTAAAGGAAAGAGCTTATATTTTATTGTTTGTATTCCAGATTTCATATATAATCTCTCTGTAATGGTTGGATTATCATATACTTAAAACCTCTCCCACTAATCAACCATGAGAAGCCAAAGAAATTTATACTGCACAGATGGGCAGTTAATTTCTTTCCCATTGAGCTTGCAATGTGCTCCATGATGTTGCAGCAGCTGTGATGAGAATGGTGGATGTCCCCAATCTATGCTTCATTTAACTTCAGGAATTCTAAAATATTGCATTGTGTAGAAAATAAAAATGTATTTTAAAGCAGTGGAGCTTGGTGTCCTGAAGCAGCATTTCATTTTTAACAACTAAGTTTAAACATGAATGGTGGCACTTGTGTATTTCTATCTTTTGACAATGTTACCATCAAATTAGGTTGTATTTTATCACTAAATACATACTGTTG
Organism: Taxidea taxus jeffersonii; assembly: GCA_003697995.1. Classification (NCBI taxonomy): domain Eukaryota; kingdom Metazoa; phylum Chordata; class Mammalia; order Carnivora; family Mustelidae; genus Taxidea; species Taxidea taxus. Next base: position 30,820 of record ML106188.1, on the reverse strand, counting down.
ACCTAATCCTAGACACTTTATGAAAAATCAATGGAATTTTCATACAGGAAATGGAAGAGTTGTATGACAAATATTGTGTTTCAATTGTTTACCACCCGTTTATTTTTCATCGACACTGATAATACCACATTATATTTGTATAGCACTTTATATATTCAAAAGCATTCTACTGTCAATGGGAATAAAAATGTTTGTCCTACCTCCTTCACAGAGCTGATGATGTGATTACCTGGCATAAAAGAAATAAAAACCCTTTCTAAAGTAAAAAAAGTGCTGTAAGAGATAAAGGATTATCATTGTCATCATGCCTGAGGAGAATTTTAGTCAGTAAAAAATACAGAGCCATTCAAGTAAGACCTGGGCTTCAGTTCTGGTTCCATAATGTATAATATGTGTAGAAGTTGGTAATTTCCTTACTTTTTACACTGACCCTTTGTTTGTGCAAAAAAATGAAATTGAATAATTATGAACTGCATGTAAGGTGTGCATCTGTGTGTGTGTCTGTGCACACTTGAAAATTACAGTTTGTATGTGAAAAATGCACAGTTCAGTGTTGAGTTAATATATAACAGTCATTTAAAAATTAAACATTATAAAAGCCATTGTTTAAAAGTATTAACTATAGATAGACTGCTGCAAGCACATTTTGACAACAGATATTAAGAGCCCACAATTAAACTTAAGGAAGAAGAAATATAATAATAATGGCTAAAGGTAATCATCATTCACTTGTCTTCCATTTAATTTCTTATGTCTAAGGGGTATAGTATTTCTGCTTGGACAAAACCATTTGATACTTATATTTCTGAAGTATCTGTAACTGCTAGATTTTACCGTAGACTATAATTCCTTTAGAAATAATCCCTGTTTAATTTCTAAAGAGCACTCAAGACTTGAACATATCCTCTTCCAGTCTTCAAGAATTGGTAAGTCACTTCATCCCCAAGGAGAAAAAAGGTTTAGGATAAGAAGAGTTTTGAACTACCATGACAATGGATAATATTGGTATATAGAGTTAGAATTTGGAATATACATAGTTATGGTCCCTTTTAAGGCTTCCTCCAACATAAGCAGAGGTGTAAAAAGTAGTTACTACTTTCTCTGATTTATTTTTTCTAAGACCTCTTTTGCTTTAAATTTTTTCTTTCCACATAATGGAGAGGAAATCCAGGGTTCATTTTCCCATGGAAGGCTTTCACTAATTTTTTTTTGTATTTCTTTACTTGTAATCAATTCCCTTTCTTGCTTTCTCACTTCCACAAGTCCCAAGGGGACATAGACCCAGGACAATGACAACAACTACTACTACTACTACTACTACTACTACTTCTTCTTCTTCTTCTTCTTCTTCTTCTTCTTCTTCTTCTTCTTCTTCTTCTTCTTCTTTTCTTCTTTTTCCTCTTCTTCTTTTTCTTATTCTTCTCCTTTTTTAAGATTTTATTTATTAATTTGAAACAAAAGAGAGAAAGCAAGCATGAGTGGTGAGGAGGGGTAGAGGGAGAGGGAGAAGCAGGCTCCCTGTTGAGCAAGGAGCTGGACGTTGACATCAATCATGATCTGAGCGGAAGGAAGATGCTTACCCGACTGAACCAGCCAGGCACCTCAGGACTTATTTAAGAAAAAAAAAAAAAAAAAAGTCCTACTTTCTTTTCTTTCATCTTGCCTGATGTCCCAAGATCCAAGGTCTGGGATTGATGGGTTAAATCCCTTCTTCTGCAATGTGGAGGATATGCTTAATCACTGTATTCTCTCCTTCTCAGTTTTCTATTCAGCAGCCAAGCTTTAGACTTTATTATTTCCTTACTATCTGATGCAACTTAGCTTTTATTATGTACATGCTTAATGTCTGTCTCCCCTATTTCTCCAACTAGAATATAAAATCCATGGGGGTGGGGCACCTGGGTGGCTCAGTCAGTTAAATGTCTGCCTTCAGCTCAGGTCATGATCCCAGAGTCCTGATATCCAGCCCCACATCAGGCTCCCTGCTTGGAGGGAAGCCTGCTTGTGTTCCCCCTCTTGCTGTGTGTCTATCTCTCTGTCAAATAAATAAATAAAAATCTTTTAAAAATAAGAATAAAAATAAATTTTTAAAAATCCATGGGGGCAAGCATTTTTATTTTTTTTTCTTTTTTCCAGTTGCTCAGAAGAGTGCTGGTAAGTGGCAGGAACAAAATAAGTAACTGAGGTACAAATAAGTTAGTTATTAAATAAAAAACTTCAATTTGAATTTAAACAGAAGCTATATTTCCAGACTTTGGCTTGCCCAATACAGTCATTTTCATGTTCTGTCTAAGCACGCTGGAATTCTATCCCAAGGTTAAGCCAAACCCCAGCTAGTAATAAATTAATGTTACTTTCTTTGTGATTTTTCTCTCTCAGAATGCCCAGAGATTATATCAACTAAAAATCCCTGGATAAAAGATTAAGATAATACCATATCATACTTAATAATATATCAATCATTATTTAAGAAAAATAACAAGTTTTCCTGATGACAAAAGAAATTATAATCATTTTAAAAGCAAAAAAATTGAAGTGTAAGAAAAGTAAATATTATCCTAAAACAAGGGCAATACACAATAAAATATAGTACTTTTTAGTTCAAGCATATTTTCTAGGAATAGTTTCAATGTCAAGTTAGGTTCATAATTTTTGTTAATATAATTATTCATGCCATGATTTCAGGAGTGTTATCCCTCATCATTTGCCTTTAAAATGTGAATTCTAAAGTTTGCATAAGGCAGCAGATTTCCATTTTTATTGCATTTAGCTTATTACTTAATGTTGGAAAACTTTTTTGTTTGTTTTATGCTCCCATTTTCATAGTTTGCTATTAGTGTTTGATTAGAAATTGTCTAGGAAAAAACCCTTGATTTTACAGAGAATAAAAATCAGGTCCATGTAGGTTTAAGTTAACTACCCAAGCATCATAGGCTTAGAAACTTAGGATTTGAGGTCAAGATTTTAAATGTTATTCCAGGGGTGCCTGGGTGGCTCAGTGGCTTAAGATTCTGCCTTCAGCTCAGGTCATGATCACAGTGTCTTGGGGTCCTGGGGTTCTGGGATCAAGCCCCATGTTGGGCTTCTTGCTCAATGAGAAGTCTGTTTCTATTTCTCCCTGTACCCTTCCTCTGCTCATGTTCTCCCTCTCAAATAAATAAAAATATCTTTTAAAAATAAATGTTATTCCAATACTCTTTAAAAAGTCACATGGTCATAAAAAATAAGATGCAAAAAAATAAATAAGATGCATTACTTGTTTTCAATATTAAATTAAATTGTTTTCTGGATTTTTTTATGTTAAAGAAACCAACAGGGGCGCCTGGGTGGCTCAGTGGGTTAAAGCCTCTGCCTTCAGCTCTGGTCATGATCCCAGGATCCTGGGATCGAGCCCCGCGTCGGGTTCTCTGCTCAGTGGAGAGCCTCCTCCCCTCCCTCTCTCTCTCTCTGCCTGTCTCTCTGCCTACTTGTGATCTGTCTGTCAAATAAATAAATAAATAAAAATCTTAAAAAAAAAAAGAAAGAAACCAACAAGAGTAATACTTGAAACTTCTTACAACTGTTGGGGGAGGTTTGAGTCACAAATTTTTTTCACATCAAGATCTTTATTATTTTATTTATTTGGGGGGAAGATCTTTATTTATTCCTATGGAAAATGCATAATGAAATAGTTGTTTATAATATTAAGTGTGTTGAAAATAAGTCAATAAAAAGAGATTACTCTTAGAACTTGTACAGGAATTCAGTAAAGTGTCAGTATATAAAATCAAAACACAGAAGTCAGTTGCATTTCTATACACCAACAACAAGACAGAAGTAAGAGAAATTAAAGAGTCAGTCCCTTTTACAACTGCACCCAAAACCATAAGATACCTAGGAATAAACCTAACCAAAGTGGCAAAGAATTTCTACTCAGAAAACTATAAAGTACTCATGAAAGAAATTGAGGAAGACACAAAAAAATGGAAAAATGTTCCATGCTCATGGATTGAAAGAATACATATTGTGAAAATGTCTATGATACCTAAAGCAATCTACACATTTAATGCAATGCCTTTCAAAATCCCATCCAATTTTTTCAAAGAAATGGAACAAGTAATCCTAAAATTTATATGGAACCAGAGAAGACTTCGAATAGCCAGAGGAATGTTGAAAAAGAAAGCCAAAGTTGGTGGCATCAATATTCTGAACTTCAAGCTCTATTACAAAGCTGCCATCATCAAGACACTATGGTACTGGCACAAAAACAGACACATAGATCAATAGAACAGAATAGAGAGCCCAGAAATAGACCCTCAACTCTATGGTCAACTAATCTTCGATAAAGCAGGAAGAATGTCCAATGGAAAAAAGACAGCCTCTTCAACAAATGGTGTTGGGAAAATTGGACAGCCACAGGCAGAAAAATGAAGTTGGACCATTTCCTTTCACCACACACGAAAATAGACTCAAAATGGATGAAGGACCTCAATGTGAGAAAAGAATCTATCAAAATCCTTGAGGAGAACACAGGCAGCAACCTCTTCGACCTCAGCCACAGCAACTTCTTCCTAGGAACAATGCCAAAGGCAAGGGAGCAAAGGCAAAAATGAACTATTGGGACTTCATCAAGATCAAAAGCTTTTGCACAGCAAAGGAGACAGTCAACAAAACCAAAAGACAGCTGACAGAATGGGAGAAAATATTTGCAAACGACATATCAGATAAAGGGCTAGTATCCAAAATCTATAAAGAGCTTAGCAAACTCAACACCCAAAGAACAAATAATCCAATCAAGAAATGGGCAGAGGACATGAACAGACATTTCTGCAAAGAACACATCCAGATGGCCAACAGACACATGCAAAAGTGCTCCACATCACTGGGCATCAGGGAAATACAAATCAAAACCACAATGAGATACCACCTCACACCAGTCAGAATGGCTAAAATTAACAATGACAGATGCTGGCGAGGATGTGGAGAAAGGGGAACCCTCCTACACTGTTGGTGGGAATGCAAGCTTGTACAGCCACTCTGGAAAACAGCATGAAGTTTCCTCAAAAAGTTGAAAATAGACCTATCCTATGACCCAGCAATCGCACTACTGGATATTTACCCTAAAGATACAAATGTAGTGATCCAAAGGGCATGTGCACCCAAATATTTATAGCAGCAAGGTCCACAATAGCCATACTGTGGAAAGAACCTAGATGTCCATCAACAGATGAATGGATAAAGAAGAGGTGGTATACATACATATATATATGTGTGTGTATATATATATGTATATATATATACACATATATATACATACATATATATGTATATATACACATACACACACATACTTACATATATGTATGTATGTATGTGTGTGTATGCAATGGAATACTATGCAGCCATCAAAAGAAATGAAATCTTGCCATTCTTGAAGATGTGGATCGAACTAGAGGGTATTATGCTGAGCTCAATAAGTCAGTCAGAGAAAGACAATTATCATATGATCTCCTTGATACGAGGAATTTGAGAGGCAACGTGGGGGCTTGGGAGGTAGGAAAGGAATAAATGAAAGAAGATGGGATCAGGAGGGAGACAAACCATAAGAGACTCTTAATCTCACAAAACAAACTGAGGATTGCTGGAAGGTTGGGGGGGAGGGAGAGGGTGGTTGGGGAATGGACATTGGGGAGGATATGATATGGTGAGTGCTGTGAAGTGTAAACCTGGCAATTTACAGACCTGTACCCCTGGGGCTAAGAATACATTATATGTTAACAAAAAAATTAAAAATTAAAATAAAAAAAGAGAGACTACTCAGAGACTGTCAAAGGAGTGGCTTCTGCTTGGCCAGATGGCCAGCAATGTCTGGGAATGAAAGGAGAGACCACCTTGTGAGAGAAGACAGGAAGGAGTGTTGTATGCACTGCAATCAGCCTATATTCCTTAGCCTATGTCTTCTAGCAGTGGGTGCAGAATAGTATTATTCTGCTACTAGGAATGCATGAGAACACATGGATGGGGGAAAAGAATAACCACTTTCATTTGAAATGGCCTCAATGGCTATGCATATAGGAATGTGAGTGAGTGTGTGTGTGTGTGTGTGTGTGTGTGTGTATAACAGTGTTATCACACATATTTTTATGTTACCAAAAACAACTCTTCTAGGTTTATAAATACTGATTTAGATAGAATGAAAATGTATTTTGTTTTAATGGTTCTGCAATATTTTAATTCTACTAGATATTAATAAATTTTGAAAGGAAGTGAAAACGAAGAGAGATTCTCAAAAATCTGCTATAAATATTAATTTTAGAGAAAATACTAAATGTTGAGGCCTTCTTGTGTTCACAGTGCTTGAAAATGACTTCAGTTTAAACTAGTAGTTCTTTTAATTAATTCTAAATTGTAATAAAAATCCCATAGGAGCACCTGCATGACTTAATCAGTTAAATATCTGACTTGATTTCAGAATAGGTCATGAACTCAGGGTTCTGAGATTGAGCCTGCATCAGGTTCCACACTGGATGTGGAGCCTGCATAAGATTTTCTCTCTCCTTCTCCTTCTTCTCCCACCCCTGCTCTCTCTCTGTCTCTCTAAATAAAAATAAATAAATGATAAAGATTTAAAAACTCATAGATATTATTATGATATACATATTATTGTTAGTGAGAATCTCTAGGTGGATGATATAACACACTAACTACCAAAGGAACTGATGGCAATAGGTTTTAATTTTTAAATGTTGCTGATATATCTTAATTTTTAATTTTACTTAAACTTGGACAAACCTGAAATTAAATGTTGAAAGTAGTTTTCAAAGCCAAACAGGTGTTCTGGTCAATAGCTCAACTTTGTTGAAATTCAGTGAGAGTCTTGAAAACTAATTAAACATTTGAAAAAGAAACACTCCCTTTTGAGAGTTTCACTTTTCCTGTGAAGCCTTTTTGGAACTGCCATATTCAGAGCTGGAAAATCTAAACACCTGCTTTTAAGGGACTCATGAATGTTTAATCCTGATGAATAGATTACCCCAGTGGGATCCAGGCAAACACAGCAGATCAAGCAAACATGAAAACAAAATACTCCCTTCTCCAGAGGAATTTCCTGATGTGGCCTTCCTTCAATCATTCTGTTTTTCTACTTAATACTTGTATTTTCTGCTATATTTGATTATATATGTATATATATATATAATATATATATATATATAATTTGATTTAATTTGATTATTTGAATTTTTGAATTATTTGATCCAATTCAATTGAATTCAATTCAATAATTAATTCAATTATTTGAATTATTTGATTTAATTATTTGATATAAATTTGATTATATATATAATCAAATATAGCAGATATTTATTTATTTTATTTATTTATGTTCTTGCAAAACAGTGAACATATATATTAGCTATAAATAAGGCCATTTGAAAAGACTTTAATAACTTTCTTAATCTGTTAATAATTTACATATTATACATTATATTGCATTTTTAAAAGTTAATTTCAAGTTATTTCAATAGCTGAGGTTAATCCTAAGGAAATATTTTTTTCTTTATAAAACAAAATATTTTCTTCAAATAATAAATTCTTAGAAAGTATCTTAAGTATGTCTAAGTAACCTTTGGAAAGGGTAAGAACTATATAGTCAATGAGTTATTTTATTTATGTATAAACCATAGAGCCCACTTGTTACATGCATCATGTAAAAATTGTGACAAACTAACATAACTTGCAGGATCAGAGCATTAAAAACTGTTATATGAAATATTAGATAGATGGATATATAGATAAATGGATAGATACAGGGGTACCTGGGTTGCTCAGTCAGTTAAGGTCTGCCCTTGGCTCAGGTCATGATCCCAGGCTCCTGGGATCCAGTCCCTCATCTGGCTCTCTGCTCACAGGGAGTCTACTTCTCCCTCTCCCTATCTCTCTGTCCCTCCCCCTGATTGTACTCTCAGTTTCTCTCTAATAAATAAATAAAATGTTTTAATTAAATAAAATCTTTAAAAAATAGATATGTACATACATCTTTACTTAGATTTAATTATAAATTTAGTATGATTTGAATCAACCAGATTATTGTGTGCTGTTTTTATTTTACAGTCAGTCCCTCAATCTACTTATGTTATAAGCTTCTAAGTTAGAGATTGCAAATAAATATATAAAACAAAAAATATATTTGAATAAATGCTTAATTCAGCAGTCTGATACAACACCTACCATAAGTGGCAGAAGAAAGTCTGCCAACATTTCAGTGTCTTTTCTAGTGTAATTGAGTACTTGAATGGATTTTAAGTTCTTCATTGGCAAAGACATAACTAAGATATTTGCCATCATTTTTCACACCTTAAATATGGTGTCCTATTTGGGCTATATAACTGAATCCAATTATACAGTTACTTTGCTCACTCAGAAGAAAACTAAGTCTAGGGAAAGTAAATATAGGTTCGAACAAGGTGGGCTGGAGGTGCAGAAAACTCAAAGCCAACAGAAATTAACAGAGCAAGAGAATACCTGATTTCTTTTTTCCTTCATATCTCAAATCCTGTCAATCCCATCTTTCAAATCTATTTTGCATTTGTTCCTTGTTTTCCACATCCAGCCTGGATGCCTCCAAAATATATCACCCTCACATCCAATTACAGCTCTAGCCTCCTACATGTCTATCTTCCTTCTTCCACTCTTAACCTATACTATATTATCCATAAAAGAGCTAGAGTGAACTCAGATATATTCAGATCACATCAAACTCCTGATAAAATGACTTGACAATCAGAAGAAAAGCCAAATCCCTTATCATGGATTCCATGATCTTGTCTTGGACTGTAAGGGAATACAGCTCCACACTAAAAAAGAAGAAACAATAGATAGATGTACAAACATGAATGAATTACAAAGGTACTGTGCTAAGTAACAGCAATCACTTTTAAAAGATTACATACTTAAAACATAAAGATTACATATTGTATGATTCCATTTATATGACATTCTGGAAAAGCCAAAACTACAGTGACAAAAAATATTCAGTGTTTTCCAGAGTTTAGAGGCAGAAAGAAATTATAATTTCAAAGGAATAGCTGAGGGGAATTTTGGAGGATGATGGAATCATTCTATGTCCTGATTATAGTGGTAGTTGCAGAAATCTACACATGGTATTAAAGATGCACACCAAAAACTATTAAATTTCCTATGTTAATTTTAAAAAATAAATAATGTTTGGTTCATTTTTCAGCTGACCAAATATAATTTTCTATTCTTGAGTAAATTATTCAACTTCTCTAGCCATAGTTTCAACATAAATGAGAACAATGCCATTATATTTAAAGGGCTGCTACCTCTAAAATATATTGTATTCCTATCTTATCCTTCTGTCTTCCTTGTTTAGTCTTATTTATTCAGTAAGTATAGAGAGATATATTGTTTCTATTTCTCAGGAGAGATTCAATTTATACACTGGTTCCTGTTAATGCAGTCAATGCAGCTGCCTTGTTTTTTTCTCAGGGAACCAATTTTGTTGGAATCCCCATGGTTTTATATAGCAGAGTGGGTGCTTTGCAAACAGTACATACAAATTAGAAATTAACATGATTGCTAAATCTTTTTCATAAAAATATAAGGATGATAGACTGAAATATTCTAATAGTATTTTTCAATGTGAAGGTGATATGCTTAAAGAAGCAATTATGAAATAAGTCAAGGAGCCTCCTAAAATTTATTAGACTATACTGAATCACATTTTCCTAAATCGAGCATAATAAAATGTCCTTTCTTTAATGACAATGCAGACATAAAATCCCTTTTCAAAACAATGATCCTCAGGTGTCATACATCTAAATTTAGATAGATACCCGACATGTTTATTCAGTCTTCTTGCAATTACAAGGAACCATGTGCCTCTTACTGATTTAATATGAGAGGTGTAGAATATCTCTGCAGTGAAGTGTGATTATTATATTTCTTTCATGAGTATGAAAGTCTCATAACTCACAGTCATCACAAAGTGCCTACGGACTTTGTGAGTTATTAAGGTCAGCCATGGGAATAAAGAAGATAATCACTTTTTACCTGTGAAATATTCAATTTATTTTATGAGAAAACTTTTTTATTGATTACCAGTTCAAGAATGGCAGAAACTAATAAAGCACCCAGTGGACTTTTCTGTCCATCTGTCCATGATTCTAGGCTATTATCAGACTGTGCCCTTGATTGTTTTAGTGATAGACACAAATTCAAGCATTAGTAGAAAAGAATAAAGATTTCTTTCATTTAAATTTGTGGATTAAAAAAATATTTAAATATAAAATAACTGTTCTCTACTTTACTCATTAATTTGTCTTTAGGAAATAGGGATAAAAACAAAAACAAAAATCAACACTGACCTACTCTGTCAGGGATATAGGGATGTAGTTTCTGGCTTTCTTTCTTTCTTTCTTTCTTTTTTTTTTTTTTTTTTTAAGATTCTATCTATTTATTGGACAGACAGAGATCACAAGTAGGCAGAGAGGCAGGCAGAGAGAGAGGAAGGCAAGCAGGCCCCCTGCCGAGCAGAGAGCCCAGGACCCTGAGATCATGACCTGAGCCAAAGGAAGAGGCTTAACCCACTGAGCCACCCAGGTGCCCCAGTTTCTGGCTTTCTAAAACAGGCTTTCTTGTGAAAACCAAAAGCAGTAAAACAGATAAAAATCAAGGACCAGTAAGGAATTCTTGCTTCCAACATCTAGAGTGCATTTTTTAAATATGAAATTCATTTTGATAACCTTATGTTTATATAATCATAAATTCTAATGCTGTAAATTCGGTAAAAAAAAAATAAAAGAAATGAGCAGGATAAAAGAACCTTATATTTTCTGAATAGCAAATGATGTATGGGTGAGAAGTGGTGTGTATGAGATAATGTGTGCATATGTGTTTGTGCTCCACCCACTTACAATATTAAGACTGTGGAAAATTTAGAAAAACATGATATGGGGAAACATTTAGGTAATCTGAGAAATCAGTGACCTTTATATCTTAATTCACCAATATGCTCTTATTAGTTTTGATGATGGCTATTTTTTATATTGACTTCTTAATTGTTGTTTCATTCAACTTCCATTCATTCATTTCATAGATATGTCTTAAGTTCATTGAGGAAAGTTTCTCTCTCAGAAGTTTTTATTCCCTGGAAATAGTTCTATTCCTAATCAATATTTCAACAACTCTAATTTTATTTTCTCAAATATTTGAAGATAAATATTTCCTCAAATTTATCTTTTTCATAGTAAAAAGCCACAGGGTCAAAATTTCCTTATTTAACTTCATTTGAAGTTCCCTCATCATTCTGCTTATTTCTCTTATTCAGTTTAGTTCTTGCAATGGTATTTTTAACTTTCCATGTGGCATGGACATATGATAGATGTGATTTTCAAAGCAAATGCAATATGTACGTTGTCAAAACAAATTGAAGTGAGCTTGTTCCAGGGTTCTTGAAAACTTTTAAACACTTTCCCTTACTTGAAGAATAATAAAAACACAAGAGAGCAGAGTAAGGGAAGCCTGTGAAGATACTCATTTGTTAACAGGAAATGGATCCACCTGGAGTGGAGAAGGGAAATCAGGGGAAGGAGACTTAGTGAACCAAGGGAAATCCTGGAGCTGGGAAAAGAAATGTTCACAGCCATATAAAGCAATGACTCACTTTCTTGGGTAAAAAGAACTGTTGGTGGATGTGACAGTGATGGAAATCTCTAACCCCAAAAGTTCCACTAAACACCATGAAGGAAAACTAGCTTTAAACATCTGATATCCTATAACACCCCAAGCCAAATTTTGAAGATACTGGTTCGAAAGAGAACTTTTTGCTCCTTTTCATTCCTCCCTTCCCGTACTGCTGTTCCAAAGTGGTGAACTGATGTATTCCATATGGTCCCTATTTGTGACTTCATTTTGATATGTTTCTTTAATTACAACTTACATTTTCCCTCCTGAAGGCATATATACTTTTGGAATGCTAGACCATATGTTTATTGTAGTTATTGTCTTATTTGTTTGCCATTATAAGTGTTTCTAAACTTTCTGGGTTTGGAAAATTGAGGAGTTCTAGTTTTCTCTGTCTTTTGAAATCTAATGTTAAGGAAAATAGGTGTAAAAATAGCTTATATGTATTTTTTATTATGTTTTAGGTCATCTGTTTCTTTTACTTGAAAAATTTTATGGGACAGAGTAAAACTGATCAAAATTGCATATATAAAATCTTTTAGCAAATTCCTTTTCTCTTATGTTTCATTTATTCTCTTACTCATTATAGTTCCTTTCTTTTCTATGTCTTTCTTCATAACAATTCCATGACTCCTAAACCTATTACTATGCTCAGGATATTTTAAAATAGTGCTAATTCTGTGTTTTAGGTGTTTATAACTTATTTTTAAATTTTTAACTTATTTTTAAATCCTGGGAAATCATTGTTACTATTCATTAAACATCTCTCCTAGCATTATCAGATATATTTTCATTCCATTTTGTTATGTCAATATCTTAACTTCCCTTCTTTAAGCAATGAATTCTTCCTTTTAATCTGATGCAATTACGTAGTAGTTTTTAAGTATTTTCTTCTTACATGCATTGTGTCTTTCATTTGTTCTTTCTTATTCATTTAGAATTTTTCTAAAACATCTGTGTCATTTTTAATCTTTTTTTTTAATTTTCCTGCATATCTTTTAGTGGTAGCAATAATATCGTGGATCTCTGTAACCATAGATGTGTACATAACATTTTTCTTTTTTTTTTTTTTTTAAGTGGGGAAGGAGGGGCACCTGGGTGGCTCAGTGGGCTAAAGCCTCTGCCATCAGCTTAGGTCATGATCTCAGGGTCCTGGAATCAAACCCCGCATTGGGCTCTCTGCTTGGCAGGGAGCCTGCTTCCTCCTCTCTCTCTCTCTGCCTGCCTCTCTGCCTACTTGTGATCTCTGTCTGTCAAATAAATAAATAAAATCTTAAAAACAATTAAAAAAATAAAGTGGCGAAGGAGCAGAGGGAGTGGGAGAGAGAGAATCGTAAACAGGCTCCATTCCCAGCACGGAGCCCAACTCAGAGCTGAATCTCACAACCCTGAGATCATGACCTGAGTGTAAATCAAGAGTCAGACACTTAACTAACTGAGCCACCCATGCATCCTAGGAGCTTTATTTTAAACAATATAAGACACTGATTGGGAAAGAAGAAATAATAAAAAATATCAAATATATTTATTTATTAATAGTGTAATTTTGAAAAAGAAAAAAGCATCTTTTAAATTATCAGAAATTTTTGAGTACTATCTAATGTTAATATTTCAAAACATATAAGAAAATATGCCAGTAAAAAATGAGACTTTTTTTTTAATCCAAATACTCAGGGACATACATTCCTTTTGAAAATCTACTTTTGACAGCAAAAGTAAACTAACTCTTGGAGACAGTGGCCAAAGTATCCTATCGCTTTATCTTGTGATATCTTGAAAAGGTGATATCTTGAAAATTGGATGGCCCCACAATCGATTAAGGTGAATATTTCTTATTAGGAAAGTTGAATTTCAAGGGGAGTCCATCTGCCACATTCATGGTAAGCCACAATTCTTCCTTTTTTTTTTTTAAGATTTTATTTATTTATTTGACAGACAGAGATCACAAGTAGGCAGAGAGGCAGGCAGAGAGAGAGAGGGAGAAGCAGGCTCCCTACCGAGCAGAGAGCCTGATCCGGGGCTCGATCCCAGGACCCTGAGATCATGACCTGAGCTGAAGGCAGAGGCTTTAACCCACTGAGCCACCCAGGTGCCCCAGCCACAATTATTTCTAAGTGTTATGGCTGGTAGATGAATCGTTCTTAGGAATGTGGAAATAATGTAGCTGCAGTTGTTAACAAGTGCTTATTCTTAGGCAGTATGGCCCCCATTAAAATATTTCTTGTGTATTTAGGCTTAAATTTGTTATTCTCCAAAGGTTCTGAAATTACATTAAAATCTTCAATTAAATGGGAGATTTTGGTTATGTTTTCAGTACCAAAAATGATACGAATACTTTATAATATGCCTATGGCAGTGATTTTTAAACTTTTTAACTCTGTCACATAAAAAAAAAATATATACTTTTTACATCTTGACACACACACACCTGAAATGTATGTTTATGTATACAAGCTGTGATACACTCTATTATTTCTCTTTTGTCTATTTCATTCTTATTATTACTTAATAGTAATAATGGTTCTTGCCAATTAAATTTATTTTGTGTCCCATAATTAGTGGAAAGCAACAAATTTATTTTTTAAAGATTTATTTATTTATTTTAGAGAGAAAGAACAAGTGAGAAGAGAAGGGGGAGAAGGAGAGGGAGAGAGAATCTCAAGCACATTCCACTCTGAGCTTGATCTCATGATCCTGAGATCACGACCTGAGCTGAAACCAAGAGTCAGATGCTTAACTGACTGAGCCACCAAGTAACCTGGCAAACAACAAATTTAAAACACTTCCCAAAAAAGCCAAGGCCACAATATTTTGAGTTTGAAACCAACTAATCAAACTAGAAGCCTATGAAGGCAAAGATAATTATATTAAAATATAAGACATGATTAGATTGGGATAAGAACTAGAACAAATGAAAGACAAGGATTCTCATATTTTGTGTGATTCATCTCCAGGCTTATTCAAGAATATTTCTATTGCCTTTGTCTGTTGTCACAATGTAGAACTCTGTATTAAGCAGACTCAGCTAGGCTTCCCTGTGCAGAATTGGTCCTCTCAATGAATTTATCTGAGATACTCTGGGCTCTTTTCCTTAGGAACTGGTAAAAAGTTATGTATATTAACATACATTATCTGTTTTGTCTTTAAGCTCTCTGGGATGTGGTGATAGTCAAAATTTAGAAGTTTGGTTTTTGGAGGCTTTTTTCCTAATGTACTTGATCAGTACTTATTGAGATGAGAGCTGAATCATTCAGGATCCTCAATATTTTGACTCACCAGAACAAGCTAGAAAATATACTGAAAAATTAGGCTAAAGAAAAGTTACTCTATATTTGCTAGTGTAGTGCATATTTCTACACAATTCCTGTTGACCTGAAGTTTTAAAATTGTGTAAAGGATGTTTCCTCTCTGTTAAGTGGCCTTCCCAACCTACCCATGGCTAAGGATATCTTCCTTCACAGCTATTTTTGGATTAAAATAAATTGTAACTCATACTTACTGTCTATCTTCTAAACTTATCTCCACCAAGTGACATCTGGGTGTCAAAGTCAGTTAAGCATCTGGTTCTTGGTTTTGGCTCAGTTCCTGGTCCCAGGGTTATGAAATCAAGCCCCATGTTGGGTTCTGCGCTCAGTGTAGAGTCTGCTCAAGGCTCTCTCTCTCTATGTTCTCTCTCTCTCTCTCTCTCTGTCTTTCCCCACTGTGCATGCTGTCTCTGACTCTCACATAAATCATTAAATCTTTAAAGAAAAATTAATCTCATTTCCACCAAGGTGAGTTTTGTGAGGACCATGTTCCAAATGGCCGTCTGAAGATAACAATAGAAGTTTTTAATTATTTTTCAATCTAATTCTTCTAACAGTCCAACTGAATAAGTATAAAGGTATACTGCTGAAATCCTTTTTATCTGTGTCATTGTATTCACATGCACACATATATTAAAGTAGTATATCAAAATTACAGAATATGATGTAACTATTCCTTAATTTCCAAACATTATATTTTTTAAATAAATTTTGGATCATTGTTCACTTAGATGATGTAGAACATTATGAAAACATATGCATTTATTCTTTCTTTTTCAGGAAGTCTTGGTTATTCAGCCTTATCCAAAATGATCATTATATTTTCAATGACAAATTTTACAACCACTATTTGAATAATTTTTCTTACTTAACTCATATGTAGATATATTCTTTTTTGTAGTTGAATGTATATCTATCCAAATAATTTGAGTAAAAATTATTTAAAAATTTTTCTATAAAATGTATGTACATATTTTTAAATATATAGAACATGAAATGCCCTTTAATAATCACAAAATATTACTTAATTTTTATATATTTCTAGACTCTTAATTATATTCCAATTATAAGATTATAGCTTCCAATTTAACCTTAATGCAAATAGTCCATATATACATTGGGGACCTTTATTTCCTTGCAATAATAAAAAATGGCATTAATATTGAAAATATTTCTATAAATTTTCCAGACTGATTTTCAGAATTTTTAAAAGGATTAAAGCAAGAATATATTAAAAATATAATCTTATTCTATCATAAATTTATATAATTTTATGGCAAATATCATGACAGAAGTATTTAGAACAGCTTGGAGAGGGTAAATATAGTGTCTGGGTCACTAGTAGTAGGTTACAATTTCAGTAATTTAAAGGAAAAATGAATATAGCCTGCCCTAAATTAATGGTGATTGGACAGGAGAAGAGTTAAGATATCAGCCTTCTACTTAATTTATTTTATTAAAAAAAGGTAG
>ML106188.1:0-13960 GCA_003697995.1 Taxidea taxus jeffersonii | reverse complement strand
CATTTTAGGGGCACCTGGGTGGCTCAGTGGGTTAAAGCCTCTGCCTTCGGCTCAGGTCATGATCTTGGGATCCTGGGATTGAGCCCCACATTAGGCTCTCTGCTCAATGAGGAGCCTGCTTCCTCCTCTCTCTCTCTCTCTCTGCCTGTCTCTCTGCCTACTTTTGATCTCTGTATGCCAAGTAAATAAATAAAATATTTTTTAAAAAGTAGACATTTTAGTCGCAGAGACACTTTTTTTTTCATATTGGGGAAAGTCTTGGTACATCTGTTTAAAAATGGTTCTACTGAGATGTAACATATAAATTATTTTGGAAAATAGAAAAATATGCCTTAAAAATGCAATTTGTTTTAGCTCTTCCATTTATAAGGTAAGTGGGAAGATGTCTGAAATTGAAAACCATTGTCTCTTGTGTCTGAAGCATAGAGAAGGGAAGTAAAGGAGAATTGAACGAACTATTGGGAAATCCTTTAGAGAATTAAATCCACATGGGAGATAGAAAGGACCCTATAATCTTTGTTTCTTCTGACCACAATGGGCACAGAAATAGTTAAAATTGTTATTTTCCTTATATAAAAGTTACTTAATCAGTGGAGTAACAGGTAGTCTGAGCATGAAATTTATAGAGAAAATAATGTGCTCTGAAGGTTCTTACTTCTTCTTAAAACTCATACAGAAAATTAAAAAATTCTCCTAACAGAGAAAAACATACTTGTAAGTACTTGTAAAAGCCTTTTATTGCCAAATCCTAAAATAATCTGGAATTGTAAGTCAGAAAGCATACTAGATATTCCTTTCAGCATTATAATTACAGACAGATACTTCAAAGTATGTTCATTTTTAGACTTGGTTTAGACCAGAGTTACATTTAGCAGTGATTAATAACACCTAAATTTGGCATTAGAAAGGTAACCAGATCTAAGTATTTTATCAAACTATCATTTCTAATATATTTATTCCTTGTTTTTTTTTAATATTTTATTTATTTATTATAGAGAGACAGAGCACACAAGCAGGGGCAGGAGCAGAGAGGAGGGACAAGCAGACTTCCCCCTGTACAGAAAGCCCAGCAAAGGCTTGATCCCAGGACCCAGAGATCATGACATGAACCAAGGCAGACCTCAAAGGACTAAGCCACCCAGGTGCTCCCTAATGTATCCATTCTTTAAAAAGGCACATAAAGTGTTGCCTGGGT
Source organism: Taxidea taxus jeffersonii (assembly GCA_003697995.1). Taxonomy (NCBI): domain Eukaryota; kingdom Metazoa; phylum Chordata; class Mammalia; order Carnivora; family Mustelidae; genus Taxidea; species Taxidea taxus. The sequence goes on along the minus strand of ML106188.1, from coordinate 12,765 downwards.
TGGCTCAGATTTGGTGGCTCGGGTTGTTTAACTGCCTGTCTTCAGCTCAGGTCATGATCCCAGAGTCCTGGGGTCAAGTCCTAGGATCAAGTCTTGGGATCAAGTCTTGGAATCAAGTCCTGCATCAGGCTCCCTGCTCAGTGGGGTGCCTGCTTTTTCTCCTGTCACTCCCCTGCTCATTCATTCTCTCTCTCTCTCTCTCTCTCTCTATCTCTCTCTGACAAATATATAAATAAAATTTTTAAAAGAAAAGGCACATAAAATCACTGTTCAGTGATTATCAATTCTAATCATTTATTAATATTGTGTTAGAATCAAATTATGTATCTCCCCAAATCATGTTGAGGTCCTATCTCCCACAACCTCAGACTTTGACTGTCTTTGATGGGAAGGCCTTTAAAATAGTAATTAAAGATAAATGAAACCAATAGAGTGGGTTTTAATCCAATCTGAATAGTGTCCTAATAAGAAGAGCAAATTTGGGCACTTAGACACTGGAGCTGCACAGGGGATAGAGGAAATATGTGAAGATACAGAGAGAGGCAGATGTCTACAACCCAAGGAGAGAGGCCTCAGAAGAAACTGAACCCACCAACATCTTGATCTTGGATCCTAGCCTTCAGAAGATAAGAGAGAATAAATTTAAGCTGTTTAAGCAAACTAGGCTAGGGTATTTTTGAGGCAGCTCCAGCAAACTAATATAATATGTTTCTTGGGAAACAAAGGAAAAGAACTGTGCTCAATGTTCTGTCTCACTGTTTCGCAGTAGCAGAAAATGAAATGTTAGATCCATAAAACCAAAATTTCAGTCACTTTACTTTATTTAGTATCAAATGTTCTAAATGTCACCTTAGTGCTTAGAAGATAATTATAAAATAGTGAATTATGAATAAATAGTTTCATAGGACAAAGGTAAGATGATGACAAATTTCACAAAGGATATATAGGGAGGAAAATGAAACAAAACCAATAATAAACCAATAGTCTACACTGTATGCTAGTCTCATCTAGGTAATATTAAAAAAAAGCCTTATCCTTATATATCAGTTCTTAAGAAAACAGCTGGAATTTCATACAAGTGTGGCCTTAGGTAGGTCACTTAACTGCATGGTAACTTGTTAAAAAAAAAAAAAAGAACAACTACCCCATAACATTGTTTTGTGCATGAAATGCTAGTGTACATCAAGCACTTAGAGCAGTATTTGCCACAAAATAAATGATTAAAAGTGTTAAGAAAAATCAGAAAAACTTATTCTGATCTGAATATTTTTATTTTGTACAAATGCACATAGCAAAGTATTTTTCAGTGAATTACCTATTCCCTGGAAATCAACTAATGGATAAAATAAATAAAAGTATTATTACTAATATAAATAAAACTAACATAGTAAAATAAAAGCACTGATAAAAAAAACCCCAGAAACAAAGTAAGTAAAGTAAAAATTAGCGAAATACATATATATATATGAATAAGCATGAGAGAGCAGAAAACATTTCCTTCTATGAATCTAAATATTTCAAATACACAATGGCCATGATTGCTTGTGTTCAGGCAGGCAAAATGAAAGCCATCTTAGAGTTGTGAATTTTCTGGTAAGTTGTATTGTTTTAATTATTCAAATTAATTATCACAATATCAAGCTACAGTCACAACTTACCAGATATAGTCCTTTTTTGCCAACCATATTGAATATTCAAGCTCAGTTTCACAAATGGCTCACATTCAATTTACATGTACTATGAGATTTGTAGGACTTGAGCTAGGAGAGGAAAGGCATGTCTGCTAATTAAAATGTCAACATTTGTTTTTGGTGAAATGATAACTCTTTCTTTTTCTTTTTTAACATAACTTTTATTCTGTCACTTTAAAAACTGCTTACTCATAAAAGTGTGGCATTTCTGGGGCTACCCATATTGACATATCATTAGTTCTTATACAGACCACATTTCTTAAGTAATTTAGTTTCCTCTATGACTCATCTTCCCATCTCTTGATGATGATCTGGACAATACCTTGACATTTAGAATACAGAGCAACCAAAGAATGTTGAGAATGGTAGATGAAGACAATAAAACTTAATGGTGAATTGAATGTGTCAGTAAAGCAGAAGAAAAAGTCCATGTGTTACCCACAGACTGGGTAACTACACACGGTGGCACCATTCATTGAAATAGGGAATACTGAAGGGAAAGCAGGTTTAGAAACATTGAGTTTGAGATGCTTGCCGAGATGTTTAACATATGAAACAGTGGGCATATATGGGAACTGGTAGGCAGATCTGTGTTGATAGGTAGACTTCTGAATATTTTAATATATGGGAATGCTAGTAAATATCGTTATACAGGGAGAGGGTTCCAGCAAAGGACAAGGTTAAAACCCCAAGGAAATCATTTTTAAGAGAAAAGGCAATGAACTGATTTTTCTAAGATGTCTAAAGGAGTAGCCACAGGGGGAGGATTAAAACCAGTAGTCCAGAACAGAAGCCAAAAAAGTTTTTTAGAGATCAAATGTATTTCCCCTAGAGGAAAACTGAAAACATTGGACTGATTTGGTAATGCTAACTAGATATGTCTTCTCTATTTAATATCATCTTATATAGGATACATTCAAAAGTAATTTTGATGCTATTATGAAAGAAAAGAAATGAATGCTTTTGTTTTATTTTGGTTCTTGTGTTTTGCTCTAGTATCTAATAAAAACAAATCCAACTCCTACTTATTTTGAAAACAAATATCTTTATAGCTTGAACTTTAAAACTCCTGGCAAAATTTTAGACAAATAGGAGGATATAGTTGAGAAAAGTATCTAAACAACTTAATTTTCCCCTTTCCTTTTATGGGTTTAGTATATACACTTTATTTCAAGCTGGGATCAGATATTGCACTTTCCTAGCTGAGCACCACCATCTAAAGAAGTTCCCCTTGAACTCTCAAGTGTGGCTAAGTTTCCAAGTCCAGCTTTCTCACAAGAACCTGTCCTGCAATCTTTTAAAATCATCTTAATTTTTTTTTATGTTCACTAAACTTTAAAGTTGTGATATATGCAGCTTCAATAAACATGGAACTAGGGGCACCTGGGTGGCTCAGTGGGTTAAGCCTCTGCCTTCAGCTCAGGTCATGATCTCAGGGTCCTGGGATAGAGCCCTGCATCGGGCTCTCTGCTCAGCGGGGAGCCTGCTTCCTCCTCTCTCTCTGCCTGCTTCTCTGCCTACTTGTGATCTCTGTCTATCAAGTAAATTAAAAAATAAATAAATTAAATTAAATTTAAAAAAACATGGAACTAAATTTTCATTTATATGCATTCTAAAATAAGGTTTGCTATGTCCCTCTTATATATAAGAAAAAACATACTTTTGCTCAATAAGAATTCTGCCAAGAACAAACAAGTTGAATGAAAAGAATATGAGAATTGTCTTCATTCTTTACATGCAGAAAAACAGGGCAAGAAGCAAGGTCTTATGGGCTCCATCTGGTCAGTCCTTTTCATTTCTTTGGGGTACTATCAGGAATCATTAGGGGATTGCTCCTCTTGGTGATTATAAAATCATTCCCTTAACTATCGTTCTTTTTTTTTTTTTTATTCAAGAGTACAGAATTCTTGTGTATTTCTCTTTAGAGAAAGTTTCTGACAGATCTAAGATTTATTTTTTTCTTTTCTTTGTCTTCTATGTCAGAGTAGATTTTCTCATCTAGTACGTAGTATTTGAAAGGTATGGGAGCTCCAGGACAGAGAACTGCATGACTTCCTTTCTAAACCCCTACTGTCACCATTACTTCCCTCTCTAAACCATCCATTCATTCATGTATTCATTCAGTTTTCCAGGACTGCTTTATGACTATTTCATTTTTTAAGTAAGGAAAAACAGAAACAATCTTGTCAAAGTTTAAGTGATTACTAATAACATTTATTAAAGGAATTTAGCAAGTAAAGCAGTTAGATTACAAATCTTCCAGATCATTTAAATTCAGGTTAAATTAAAAATCATTAAAATCAGGTTAAATTCAGACCTTTTGTAGTCTTGCCTGGATAGTCTACACCTGTTATGTATGTAACTAATAACGACAATGGGGAACAATTATTGAGTTTAGCCTTCAGTTGAAGAGTTTGTAATTATAGAGCTGTATCATGCTATAATATGTATTTCATTTTACTGACTTTTAAATAAATATACACAAATTTAGAGTTATAAAAGATCAAACTTATTTTTTATAAAAGTTGACTATATTTGTGGTGCTTGAGTGGCTCAGTAGGTTAAGCCTCTGCCTTTGGCTCGGGTCGCGGTCTCAGGGTCCTGGGATCGAGCCCCATGTCAGGCTCTCTGCTCAGCGGGAGTCTGCTTCCCCCCCCCTCTCTGTCTGCCTCTCTGCCTGCTAATGATCTCTGTCTGTCAAATAAATAAATGAACTCTTAAAAAAAAATGACTATATATACCTATAGTGTCTTGAAATCAGGGAACCCACCCAGAGAACTTGAAAAAATAGACCTCTACCCCCTTTCCATGTTTTATAAGACTAAAGGTCCATTTTAATTTTTTTTCAGTTTTCAGATAATTTTAATTTCACATTGCAATTGTGAGAAATAATACTAGAGATTCAGAGATTCTGGATGCCTATCTCCCCAGTGGTAACATCTTACATAACTATGGTACAATATCATAACTAGGAAACTGACATTAATGCAATTCATCAAATTTACTCAGATTTCACCAATTTTACACACAGCCATTTGAGTATGTTTATATGTATTTTGTACACATGTAATTCTATGCAACTTCTATGTAGTTTTATCACATGTGTGGATTCAAATGAAGAACATTACAGTAAGATATAGAATATCTCCAAAACAGAGATTTCTCATGCCATCCTTTTTCTTTTTCTAGCCTCAACCACCTATCTCCTGCCTCTTTCCCAGCCATGAAGGTCCAGTTTTAAAACTAACTTTGATTCTAAATTCTCCTGCATCTCTTTAATTTTTTTAAATCAAAATGCCTTGCTCATATTTGTGGAAAAGGGGGGACAAGTTATATTGTTTCCCATATTTATCCAATTTTGGCTCTTCGTTCTTATCCACAATTGTCTTGATGAATGCCTGTCATTTACATGTCACAGTTCATTTAATAAAAGGCTGAAGGTTTGGACATAGAATTGGGAATAAGGGCATATTCTATATAGGGAAGGAATGTGTGGGAGTGGTGAGAATACATAATAATAACCAAAAATGCTTTGAGTTGAAACCAGCTTGGGGAAATCTGCATTTCTTCTATCAATCTCCAAAATGGAAGAAAAGAAGAAATGCTGATTCCCAGGTTAAAAACTATCCTAGGAAGGTCAAGGAAAAGTTGAAAGGCTTTGATGAAATAAGTACTCATACACATTTATGATGGTAATACATGTGAGTTTGGCAAGTACTTTGTACATACTTAAGCAGTAAAATTGGACTTGGTATTGCCAACTCTGAAAATATATTTTGAGAAAATGATCTTTAGATGTTCGTTTCATCTTGTAATTTCTAAACTTATAATATCACACAAGGAAACTAACAGACCAACAGTCAAATAGATAAACTGTGGAATATGTATTTGAAACAATTTGTATTTTAGCAAACAAAAAAATCTTTATATTGAATATTTAATAACATCAAAATGTTCAATTTATCATGTTGTGCCAACATGTTAGTATTTAAATTATTTTAGTTTATCAAAATATGCACAGTGTGGCAGAAATACATAATTATGTTGGAAGTTTATTTGAGTGATATAGATCTTCTTTTCCAGAATTCTCTTGAAAAGTCTATGATATTTTCCTTTTTGTTTTTTATCCAGAAGAGAGGAATGAATCCTAGAAAAGTGTGCTGAAATATATGTAAGGAATAACAAAACAATAAAAAAATATATGTAGTCCCCTATCTCTGACTTTCCTCTTACCATCAATGTCCTATTCCACAGAGGCAATCATTTAACTAATATATATTTCTTGTGGTATTTTCCTAGATATTTCTACCAAAACTGTGCACAAATTGTTCCACTTTAGCCATTTTAGATTCACTTCCAGTTACCAGATGAAAATGTTTATTTCCCTATATCACTGCCTACCTTCTAAACATAGTCTCCAAATAATTCAGTCACAATTTCTTGGCCTAGTGCTTGTATATTTCTTATAAATGTTATATAGTATATATCTTCATGAATACTTTCTTGTGGCAGTCCACTAGGTTTCTGTGATTAAATTCCCTTTGTTGTGCAACTTTCCACTATCCTTGACACTGATAATGCTGTTTTTTGTGTGCTTAGTTTTCTTTAAATTAATTAAGTTATCCCAGTCTAATAATATTGCAAATGTTATTGTATCTAATTTTATTCACCCAAAACTATTTAGGAAGTTTGTCCTTGTTTGTTGTTTTCTGAAGTCCTGGACCCCTACATGTGTTTGTTACAATTTGGAATGGTCTCCACAGGGTTGTTGTTTGGCTGTCATCTGGGCCTTCCCTTGCTTTTAATCTGGAAATCAATCTGATATTTTTTTTTCAATTTTAATTTCTACACCTTTATTGTTTTTTTTTTTACTTCAGCATTTAAATAATGTACTGTAAATATTGTGTGTGTATGTGTGCACATGCATATGCCTCGTGTTTTCTCTATCATGTAACATCCTGCTCTGGTTTCCCCATTCTTATAGAACTCCTTTGAAGTTTTCTTCGCTGATTGCATTTTCCCTGCTTCTTTTAAGTTCCTTTAATTATCTTTGTTTGGGCTCTTTGCCTTTCATGTTGGAAAATCTCTGCAAATGTCTGATGATCCTCTGTATGCATTATATTTGAATGAAGCCCTGAAGAGTTGATTGGAATATCTTTCTGGAAGGCTCTTCTCAGCCAGTCCTCACCTGCCAGAGACTAGAGACACCATAAACCTGATTGTTTGTTTATATTACTAGGCCAAGTCAATGTAATTGTTTCAAAATAAAGGTGAGCTTAAAAAAAATAAAAAGACAGGTGTTGGAGACTGACTGGGGAAGTTCTGTGATTTCTCCCCACTCTTTTTTTTTTTTTTTTTAAGAGATCAAATTCAGTAGTTGGCAGAATCTTAATCTAAAACTGAATTTGTGGTTTCAATTTCTAAAGCCTTGCAAAAATTGTATTAATTAATTTTATTAATTATTAATTTCATTAATTTCTGAATTTTCCTATGGAATTTTGAATAGTTGGAAGACCTCAGTTTTACATTCAGATTGGATCGTGGATTCAGAAAGGATTGTGGTCTTTTCTCTGGGGCAAGTAATCTCTAGACCAGTTGTTTTTTTTTCCAAAGAATTATGCCATAATACTTTCCTGGGGTATAAGTGCCTGACATCTAGAGTTCAGGAACTAAGTGGAGCACACTGACAGTGTGAGGGTATTTTCATTTGGAACATGATTCCAGGCCTTCGCTATAACAGGATTCCTGAGACTTCTGGCCTGGAGAAATGCTTATTTCCTTTAGAATTAGATCGAATTGGTCTTTAGGTCCAAGTACTCTTTAAATAGATGCTCACAAAATTCCCCTGTTTTTCAACCATTTCTTCCTTCCCCTGCCACACCCACCTTTTGTTTCATGTCTTCCCAACTTCTGAGACCATGAAGAGCTAGTTACTTAAGTTTTATTAATCTACTGGCTCAGGATATTTTCTTCCATATGGACCAACTTTACCCTCTTCATTTCTACAAATCATTTATTTCAATTTTTTTTTATTCTTCAGAAGCACAGTAAGATAGGCTTACATTTATCTCCTAGTCTCATCATAGTTGCTATTTGTGTTTCTTTTCCTCTGTTTTTCAGGTGACTTTTAAAAGAAAGTGTAGTATAATGCCTTTACCTCACCATCTTAATACAGGAAAGTTGTATTGGTTTTCAGTTACTTGAAAAGCTTTAGAGAAATTGTTAGACTGAAAACACAATATAAAGGAGAGGCTAAATGGGTGATGGGCATTAAGGAGGGCATTTGTGATGAGCATGGGGTGTTATATGTAAGTGATGAATCACTAAATTCTACTCCTGAAACCAATAGTATACTATATGTTAACTAGAATTTAAATAAAAACTTGAAAAAGAAAAGACATAGAAGAATTCAGGTCATTGGAATAATCAAAGCTATTTCTTCCAAGAATGGAGAATGGCAAGAAATAATGTCTCAGGTTGAAAGAATTGAGGAAAGGGACCAAGAATGATGTTCAGCCTCATAAAAAAACCAAAGCTCAAAAGAAAAAAATAATAATAATAAGATTGGAGGGCAAGGTGATCTAAGATAATGAAAGTTTTTACATTTGATTTTGACATTTTGATTGTAAATCATAAAGATTTAAGGAAGACATTTCTGATCATTGAAGTGTGAAAGAAAAATATGTATGTATACATACATGCGCACATAACTTTCATAGTTACACAAGCACACGGCACACATTTTATATTTTGTTTGTTTTTTCACATTTTATATGTTTAAGGTAAGGTAACGATGATGGGTCATTTCATATGTCAAGTTTATTAGACCAGTGTACCTAGTTTTTCTCAAACACCAGTCTAGATGTTTTTGTGATGGTTTTGTATTGTTTTGTTTTGTTTTTTGAGATGTGATTGATATTTAACTCAATAGACTTTGAATTAAGCCCATTATTCTCCATAGTGTGTATGGTCCTCATCTGATCAGTTGAAGGCCTTAGGAGAAAAGACCAAAGCCTTTAGAAGAAGAAAAAAATCTGCCAGCACATTGCCTTTGGAATCCAGTTGCAACAACAACTCTTCCCTGGGTCTCCGGCCTACCCTACTGATTTTGGATTTGCCAGTCCCCACAGTTGTGTGAGCCAAAATAAAATAAATCTTTCTCTTAATATATTAAGATTAGTTCTGTTTCTCTGGGGAACCTTAACTAATACAGTAACCATTGTGCTGTTTATGAGAGACCTCAAGCATTTTTCACTGTGGTAGGAAGTTAGGATCTCTAGAGAAATCAGTGCATGTTCAACTCCAGATCCAAATATGGCTCTAGCATAAGTTTCCAGAAATAGGAACTTCTCCATCCTTCCCTATAGATACCTAAGCTCTGTCGGCAGCACAGACTGACAAAGAAATACTAAATGTGGTATCTGTGCTTTGGCACACAGTGCCCAGCTGCCTCTTGCTTTTACAGCAGTCACCTGGAGTGGACGTCCACCTTGTAGTAGTGCAACAGAGTTTAATCAAAAGGGATGTTGGGGTGAGAGGGAAGACAAAGCATGTGTTATGTTGTGGTCAGAAATAAGACAAATGCTTCTCTACTACTCAATGCCTGTTATGGGTTGCTCTCAGACACTATAATTCATGAGTCCACTATGAAGATGGTCCATGAAACTGACCAATTAACTGAACTTGTTTGGAAACTATGGATTGCTTAGAAAAATATCCCCTTGGAATGCCTGGGTGGCTCAGTGGGTAGGTGCCTGCCTTTAACTCAGGTCATGATCCCAGGGTCTTGGGATCAAGTCCCACCTTGGGCTCCCTGCCCAGCGGGGATCCTGCATCTCCCTCTGCCTGCCTGCCTCTCTCTCTGTCTTCCAATAAGTAAATAAAGTTGTAAAAAAAAAAAAAAAGAAAAAGAAAAACATCCCTTTGTATTCTTTCTCCTTCCTTCCTAGCTTTATATCCCTTTTATTCCTTGCTCTTGCCTTATTGGAACAGTACTACTCAATTAACTGCCACTACATATGCTTTTGCCTCACATCTATTTATTTTATATGGGACTCAGGCTAAGACAGAACCCTGGGAAATGTATGGGTAAACTCACAATTCTGTTCTTCAGTAAGAAATAAAGGTGTATCTATGCTTCATCTGAGGTAAGTACTATAAACAATAATATGTGTAAATGTCAATTACAGCAGGTTGGTATGTTCAATGGAATATAATGACTTTAAGAAAAAAAATGTGTCATTTATTATTAGGTAAATACCAATATATGGGTGTTTTTGAACCATGACTTTTTTAACTGGAAGTATCAATTAACATGTGTATCTTGGGCAATGCATCTTTAAAGGTAATAAAATACACAGTTATGGAAGAATAGATCAATTTCAAAGGGTTTCTCCTGCATGTTTTTCTTATATTTTGATATTTGAGCTAAGAGTTAAATATAAAGATGGAATTCAAATTCCACAATCTCATCCTCCAGAAAAAAAAAAAAGCAGAACTCTGTAAGTATACATTGCTTTTATAGTCTATAGTGCTCCTAATCATTTAATTTGTTATCACTCACTATACTAGAAAATAATTACTTTTCCCAGATATTAGTGATAATTCCCAGAATAATACATTTATTCTTGGGAATCAAATAATTCCAATTTTTAAAACCATGCTTATGATAAGATTTATAAGTTTACTTACATTAACATACAAATACATAAAAAATAAATTTTGATCTTGGTGAGTAAAGTCAGTTTCAGAATTAAATCTCTGATAATATATATTATGGGTACCAATACTAGCTCACATCTTTAGCTTTCTAATCTTACTATCTCCATCCATGCATAATGCTTTACTAAATAATCTTGAGTCTTTTTATTTTTATAAAGTAAGCCTATTTTCTAGAACCACTTTTTTACCTGCTTTTAATGAAAATTGAAATTTCCCCATTTAGTCCCTCTATTCAACATAGCTAAGTTCTATGTACATTAGCTAAAGTGTCTCAGTTTTAAAATGTAAGTGCTGAGCAAACAGGCTATCAGTAAGTGTGCCCTCCATCTGGGACTTAATCCACCTGGGTGGTGAGATTAAAAATAAATATATGAAATTGAGATATTTTAATAATTCAGTATTTAAGTTTTAATTTCAATCTGTGAAACATTTTATTCTAACATGATTATGTATCAAATTGAATCTACAACACAACATATTATTCTATGGGATGCACGTTTGTTATGGAAGGTCATTTTATATTACATATAATTAGCAACGATTCTTCCAATTGCTAATTATCTTTTTTTTAAGGCTTTTATTTATTTATTTGACAGAGTGAGACACAGTGAGAGAGGGAACACAAGCAGGGAGAGCAGGAGAGGGAGAAGCTGGCTTCCTGCTGAGCAAGGAGCCCAACGTGGGGCTCGATCCCAGGATCCTGGGATCACGACCTGAGCCAAAGGCAGACGCTTAATGACTGAGCCACCCGGGAGCCCGGCTAATTATCTTTTATATAATTCTTCTTTCCCTTTATTATTTATCCAAACCATATACTTCCTTAATAGGATATTTTTTGTTTAATAATGCAATTATTTCCAAAGATTTTCCTGAAAATATATTTAAAGAGAATGTTTTTTGAGGTTACAGAAAGATAAATATGATACAAGATGTAAAAAGGAAAAATGCATAGAGATATAACTGTGCACATAAAGGTGTTGATAATTTAGTTTATGATTAGACAAACTTTCCAAATTATAAGGAATGTCAGCTCCCAAATCCTAGGAATCATTTATATCATGTTAGTTTGTATCTTATAATAAAATACTCTATTAATTTACCCTTCCTTATTTTATTTTTCTGATCGCTGGTCACTGTTTTAAAACATATTGTATTTCACCTCTTTAATTATTACTTGCTTTCCCAGTTCTTCCTGAGTTCCACAAAAGAAATTAGTCTTTATTCTCCAGTGTATCATCTATCCCTACAATAAAGTATAGTGCTTAGTCAGCATTTGATATTTGATGGATGAATATTACAAAATTGGGAAAATATTCAGTTTAATTATTAAAAAGTCACAACTTCTGAAAATTATTATAATATACCAGACATTAGTAAATTTAGAGTGGAAATCATATATTCAACTTTTTTTCAAACATTTTAAATCTGCAAACATGACATTCATTATGTTACAACTACTAGAGGAAAAAGAAAGACACCTGTTGGGTTCATAGAATTAAATTATATTCATAAATGAAATCAGAATGAATTTTATTAATGTAAAGCAAGCATGGTTATATCACTAAGGGTAGGAAGATCACATTCCTACACTCTCTAGCAGCTATTTACTGTGTGTACTAAAGTTATAATGTATGACCTCCTGAGTCTTAGTTTCCTTAAGAATTGGATTGAAACTCCCATTTTACCAATCATGGGATCAGGAGACAATAATATTCAGATGTGATAATATGTTAGAAAGATAGGAAAGGCTACACAAAATATATTTGAAAGTTTTCATCTTGAAATGAACTGAAAAGTGTTTTCAAATATGTGAAAATAGAATTTGAAATCACTTTGAAATTTTAGGTTTAATAGAGATAATAACAGGAGAGGGCTGAAAACACTTGCCTTTAATGGCAACTATTTACAGTATTATTTTGCACCTGGACTTTTACTGTCTATCCAGCTTCTCCTTAACTTCATTAGAGAAATTAGAGAGCCTCTTTTTCAATTAAGGCACAATAGATATAAAAAAAAACTAAAAGGGACATATAAAACAATGTTGTTCATACTAAGATAATTTTAGACTTTTTCAACTTACTAACAGTTTAATCATTTATCAAATCATCTGTTTAGAATAATATTGTAAGTTGATGCTTATGCCCATTGTTCTTTAGAATTATGGTTCTTTAGAATTATGATGTAACTACACTCCAATTTTTTTTAATTCTTCAAAAAAATGAAACTGACATAGAAAAGTTTCCCAAATAATTTTTCTTTTTCCTCGTCTTCTGTTATATGTCTTACAAGATTATATTGATTATAAGTCATCTTATAAAATTATATTGACTTAATAGCAATATAACACATACAT
>RCUC01148275.1:0-12083 GCA_003697995.1 Taxidea taxus jeffersonii | reverse complement strand
TTAAAGATTTTATTTATTTATTTGACAGAGAGAGAGAGAAATCACAAGTGGGCAGAGAGGCAGGCAGAGAGAGAGAGGAAGCAGGCTCCCCACTGAGCAGAGAGCCCGATGCAGGGCTCGATCCCAGGACCCTGAGATCATGACCTGAGCTGAAGGCAGAGGCTTAACCCACTGAGCCACTCAGGCGCCCTACAGCTCCTTTTAAAATTAAATTTCACTTTATTCTTCCTTTACTGGTTTGAAATTCCATAGAGTGAGAACCTAGAGGTTTTGTTTTGGACATACTAGTTATTATTAAGTGAAAATTATATGTGAAAGGGTGGGACATAAATGAGGGTAAACCAACCTGATGGTGTTAGTTTAGCCATTTGTGTCCTAGAGATATTAGCTAAGGGACAAAAATGCCATTCATCTGGATACATACATCATTGTGACAACAGAACAGTAGAAAATTCAATTTGAAGCACAGGGAAAGTGTCTTTATGAATGTCAAAGTTGAGTCACCACTTGGAAGACTATGGTCTATTCTACCACCAGCAGTGGTGTGTACACACACACACACACACACACACACACACATTATATATAGACTATAGAAGAATCCCAGGAAAAACTGAAGGTTGCTTGTATTATGCCAGGATTGTATAAAAGTAGGTTACATCTTTGATGTGGATGGAGCTTACCAAAGTCCTCTTGCTATCCCAGGCTTTCATAAAAGGCAGTCATTTTGGGGCACCTGGGTGGCTCAGTTGGTTAAACGACTGCCTTCAGCTCAGGTCATGATCCTGGAGTCCCGGGGTCGAGTCCTGCATCAGGCTCCCAGCTCCATGGGGAGTCTGCTTCTCCCTCTGACCTTCTCCTCACTCATGCTCTCTCTCACTGTCTCTCTCAAATAAATAAATAAATTTTTTTAAAAAGGCAGTCATTTTTGCTTTTTAAAGTTTTCTTCTTTAATTGAACTGAAAAGTGAATTTATACTAGTTGTTATCATTACAACTTAATGTGTTCTTTTGACTCTCAGGGTGTATAGAAAATTGCATGTATGTCTGACCTTTGTTGGGGAAAGATGTCATGACAGATTTTGGGGAAACAATGAGCTTGGTACTCTGAAATAAACCCATCATGAAGGGCTTCTGATGACTTCATGGCTAGTTTTTGGTTATTGAAGAAAGTCTTTTTATTTTATTTTATTTTATTTATTTATTTGACAGAGATCACAAGTAGGCAGAAAGGCAGGCAGAGAGAGAGGAGGAAGCAGGCTCCCTGCCGAGCAGAGAGCCCAATGTGGGACTCGATCCCAGGACCCTGAGATCATGACCTGAGCCGAAGGCAGAGGCTTAACTCACTGAGCCACCCAGGCACCCTAAAGAAAGTCTTGAAAGCACTTGGGAGTTTGAATTGGGACAGCTTTCTCTCTCTGTCTCTCTCTTTTTTTAAGATCTGTTCATTTTGAGAGAGAGCGAGAGAGCATGCATGTACACAAGTGGGGGACAGGGTGGGTGGGGGGAGAGAGAGAGAATCCCAAACACACTCCATGTTGAACGTGGAGCCTGACACTCGGGGCTTGATGTCATGACCCTGAGTTCATGACCTGACCCAAAGCCAAGAGTCTTGACACTTAACTGACTGAGCCACCCAGATGCCCCAGTTTTCTAACTAAACTGACAGCTGCATTTCTTCTCTCTTTATATACATTCTCTTGGAGACTTATCTACTCATGGATTAAACTTTTACTCATATCCTAATAACTACTATAACTCTATCTAGATTTTTAGGGTTTTGTTTTGTTTTTAAATATTTTATTTTTAAGTAATCTCTACACCAGTGTGGGCTCAAACTTACAACCCTGAGATTGAGAGTCATATGCTCTACCGACTGAGCCAGCCAGGCGCCCCCCCCTTCTTTTTTTTGACCATGTCTTCAACTTCTTTTTGTGAATTACTGCCTCATTATTATATGATAGTCAGCTCAACATCTAAAACCGTAGTCTCTTTATATGTGTATAAAGCCCTGCTCCCACAGTTTGTGTGAAAATAGATTGTAAATTGAAAATTTTTATACAAATGGTATTTGAAACTCATGGTAACCAGCTTTTCAGGTAAGCAAATTGAATTTTATTATTTCTTTTTACAAAATGAGAAAACTGAAGCCCAGAGCAGTTAAGAATTGCCCAAAGTAAATGTCATTTTAATAAAAGAGATGATAATAGAACTGAGATTTTTCTGACTCTTAGTCTCCTGTTATTTCCATTTTACAGTACGGTTTGCCTAAACTTAACTTACAGTTTTTCATCTTATAATGGTCCCTTAGTAATTTTAAATTCTTTTTTTTTTTTAAGATTTTATTTATTTATTTGTTAGAGAGAGAGAGAGAGCAAGCACAGGCAGAGTGGCAGGCAGAGGCAGAGGGAGAAGCAGGCTCCCTGCTGAGCAAGGAGCCCAGTGTGGGACTTGATCCCAGGATGCTGGGATCATGACCTGAGCGGAAGGCAGCTGCTTAACCAACTGAGCCACCCAGGCGTCCCAGTAATTTTAAATTCTTGTCCCATCATTTCTGAGTCACTTACCACACTCTTTTGCTGTTTCTTCCTCCTTTTCTCTCTGTCCTTAAATTTCCCATTATCATCTCTATCTGATATGTTTATATTTTTATAATAGCCTTCTATGTTCTTACTGTCTGATACCAGCCTGAGGTGTTTTGTTTTGTTTTTTAATCTGTGTAAATCTGCCCATAATAGTAACTGTTCCACAGGGTCTGGGATCTACTAAATGAGTAAATACTGTGATACAGAGTGAGTGCTTAGAATAGTGATAAACACCTAATAAATGTTAGAGGCTGCTGTGATGATGAGGTTGATAATGACAATTACTCCTACAATTATATTAACAAATTAATATTACAAAATCACTGCTCTGATAATTTTTTTTTAAGATTTTATTTATTTATTTGACAGACAGAGATCACAAGTAGGCAGAGAGGGAGGCAGAGAGGGGGGGGGGAAGCAGGCTCCCTGCTGAGCAGAGAGCCCCGATGCAGGGCTCAATCCCAGGACCCTGGGATCATGACCTGAGCCGAAGGCAGAGGCCCTAACCCACTGAGCCACCCAGGCGCCCCTCTGATCATTATTTTTAAAATATTTTTATATTACTATATAATTAAACAAATTCCTTTTCCATGTTTGTTATTTTCTTTGACTCTCAAACCACAACTACATAATATAATTAGGGGCAAAGAGTATTATCCTCATTTTACAGATAAGGATACTGATAATAAAGTAAATGATAAAAAACTAAGATAGGAGATTGAACTTTTTAAAAAATAAGAAAGAATGAGATCATGAGCCATCATTGGTTTTTTTACTGTGAGGTCCCATTATCCAAGCTTCTTGGGAAGGTACTTAAAACCCTCTACAGTCAGATGTCAACTTCCCATCCTTGTCACCAACTCTCCCATGTTCCAGTAATGAGCCATTGCTCTAGCCAAATACTCATACAATATGTATTGATACAAGTGCTTATGAATTTTTCTTCCTGGAATATTTTTCCTTCTTGAGAAGCAGTGCTACTTAAAAAGTTAAGAATCCAAGTTTTGGAATCAAGTTGCCAAGGTTCAAATCCTTGTTAACTACTTGTTAAACTAATTGTTTACTTTTTCTGTGCTTCAGTTTTCTCAACTATAAGTGAGAGTAATAGTACAGCTTATATCTGAGTGTTGTTGTGAGGATTAAACAAGCTAATATATGGAAAGCACTTAAAAAGTATCTAGAACACAAAAGGCTCCGAAAATTAATGAGCTAAGTATCTATCTCAAGAAGTTCACAAAAGAAGAGCAAAATAAACCAAAGGAAGGAAGAAAAGATAAAATAAGAACAGAAACTCATGAAATTTAAAAAAAGGCAAACACAAAGTGGGGAACTTAGAATAGTCAAATTTGTAAAGAAAGCGGAATGTTAGTTGGCCGGGACTAGAGGGAGGGGAAATGGGAAGTTTAATAGCTATTGTTTAATAGCCATAGTTTCAGTTTTGCAAATGAAAAGAGGCCTAGAGATGGATGGTGGCGATGGTTGCACAAGAATATGAATACACCGGACGCCTGGGTGGCTCAGTTGGCTAGGCGGCTGCCTTCGGCTCAGGTCATGATCCCAGCGTCCTGGGATCGAGTCCCACATTGGGCTCCTTGCTCGGCAGGGAGCCTGCTTCTCCCTCTGCCTCTGCCTGCCTCTCTGTCTGCCTGTGCTCGCTCTCTCTCTCTCTCTAATAAATAAATAAAATCTTTAAAAAAATAAAAAAAAAGAATATGAATACACTTTTAAAAAAAAGATTTTATATATTTATTTGACAGAGAGCTCACACAAGCTGGGGGAGTGGGAGAGGGAGAAGCAGGCTCCCTGCTCAGCAGGACACCTGATGCAGACTCATCTCAGGATCCTTAACTGACTGAGCCACCCAGGTGTCCTGACAATAAGAATATACTTAACCCTACTGAACTTTTCACTTAAAAAAATGGTTAAGATGGTAAATTTTATATGTTAGTTTTTTACCATGTTAAAAAGAAAATTGGGGCAAAAACATAACCACAAAACCGAACAAACATATAATAGTAGAAGGGTTCTACAAAGGAAACACTGTTTTGTTATTTTTCTTTTTTGAGGAAATAATAAAATTGATAAACGTTGGGTGAGATTGACCAAGAAAAAAAGAAGGCATAAATAAACAGTATTAGAAATGTAAAAGGTAGTTATTATAGCGTTGTAGACCATAAAAGGATAATATGAACAGCTTTATTCCAATAAATTTGAAGTTACAAAATGGTAAAGGTCCTCAAAAATACAAGAACTGAAATGGCACAAATTAAATATTGAGGACCTTATAATCCTAAAACCATTGACTAAATTCAGTCAGTCATCAGAAATCTTCCCATAAGAACAGCCCCCTGTTTTGCAATGGGTTTGCCCCCATAATACAAGTGTCATGAAAACCACTGCTAAGACCATACCAGAATGATAAAGGAAAAGATTTATATCAACATTGTTGTCACTGGAAAACGAGTCCGCTGCTACTGGCTGTTTGATCACAAATGTGATGGTATCAAAAAATTTGAGAAGGTGGCTACTGAGATGGGAATAGGCTCCTTCAAGTATGCCTGGGTCTTGGATAGACTGAAAGCTGCATGTGAGCATGGCATCACCATTGATACATCCCTGTGGAAATTCAAGACCAGCAAGTATTATGTGACTCTCAGTATTGCCCCAGGATACAGACTTCATCAAAAACGTGATTATAGGCACATCTCAGCCTGACTGTGCTGTCCTGTTACTACTGATATTTGGAAAATTTGAAGACAGCAACTCCAAGAATGGGCAGACTCATGAGCATGCCCTTTTGGCTTACACGTTGGGTATGAAACAATAAGATGGATTCTATCAAGCCACACCACAGCCAGAAGAGATACAAGGAAATCATTAGGGAAGTGAGGACCTACATTAAGAGAATTGGCTTCTACCCTGACACAGTTGCATTTGTGCCAGTTTCTGGTTGGAATAGTGACAACATGCTGGACCCAAATACCAATACATCTTGGTTTAAGGGATAGAAAGTCACTTGGGAAGATGGCCTTGCCAGTAGAACCATGCTGCTTGAAGCTGTGGATTGCCTCCTCTCAGCAACTTGTCCAGCTGACCAGCTCTTGCATCTGCCGCTCTACGATTACTACAGAATTGGTGGTATTGTTACTGTCCTGGTTGGCCAATTAGACGCTAGTATTCTCAAACCCCACATAGTGGTCACCTTTGCTCTGGTCATTGTTACTGCTGAAGTAAATTCTTTTTAATTCAAAACTCCAGGAAGTTTTGAGTAAAGCTCTTCCTGGGAACAATATGGGCTTCAGTATCCTGAACTGTCTGGGCCAAATCAGGCCTGGCTATTATGCATCAGTGCTTGATTGTCACACAGCTCACCCACCTGCTTGTAAGTTTGCTGAGCTGAAGGAGAAGATCGATCACCATCCTGGTAAGAAGCTGGAAGATGGCCCCAAACTCTTGAAATTTTTAATACTATTTTTGGCAAGCCCAGTATGTTGAGCACTTCTATGGCTATCCTCCTCTGAGTATTTTTGGTTGTTTTACTATTGTGATATGAGATAGACCACTGCTGTGGGTGTCACCAGAGCAGTGGACAAGAAGGCTGTCGGAAGTGGCAAGATCACCAATCTGCTCTGTCTAGAAAACTCAGGAGGCTAAATGAATATTATCCCTAATACCTGCCATCCTGTCTTTTTTTTTAAAAGGTTTTATTTAGGGGCCCCTGGGTGGCCCAGTTCGTTAAGTGTCTGCCTTCAGCTCAGGTCATGATCGCTCGCAGGGTCCTGGGATTGAGCCCAGTGTTGGGCTCCCTGCTCCGTGGGGAGCCTGCTTCTCTGTCTCCCTGTCCTGCTCCCCCTGCCTGTGCTCTCTCTGTCTGTCAAATAAATAAATAGAATCTTTTAAAAAAAATAAAAGATTTTGTTTATTTGAGAAAGGGAGAAAGCACAAACAGGGGAGAGGCAGAGGGAGAGAGAGAAGCATACTTCCCTCCAAACAGGGAGCGCAGTGCAGGAGTCCCATTCCAGGGCCCTGGGATCATGACCTGAGCACCCCAGCGCCCCCTTGCTGCCCTGTTCTTAATCAGTGGTAGGAGAACTGTCTCAAAACTGTTTGTCTCAGTTGGCTATTAAGTTTAATAATAAAAGACTGGGGGGGTGCCTGGGTGGCTCAGTCAGTTAGGTGTCTGCCTTCAGCTCAGGTTATGATCCTGGGGTCCTGGGATCGCACCCCACATCAGGCTCTCTGCTCAGTGGGGAGCCTGCTTCTCCCTCTCCCTCTGCCTGCCACTCTGCCTACTTGCACTCACTCTTTTCATTTTTTTAAAAGATTTTATTTATCTATTTGGCAGAGAAAGACACAGCGAGAGAGGGAACACGAGCAGGGGGGTTGGGAGAGGGAGAAGTAGGCTTCCCACCAAGCAGCGAACCTGATGCTGGACTTGATCCCAGGATCGTGGGATCATGACCCAAGCCAAAGGCAGACGCTTAACGACTGAGCCACCCAGGCGCCCTTCTCTCTTTCTGTCAAATAAATGGATGAAATCTTTAAAAAAATTTTTTTAAGGATTTTATTTATTTGACAGAGAGAGATCACAAGTAGGCAGAGAGGCAGGCAGAGAGAGAGGGGGAAGCAGGCTCCCTGCTGAGCAGAGAGCCCAATGCAGGGCTCCATCCCAGGACCCTGAGATCATGACCTGAGCTGAAGGCAGAGGCTTAACCCACTGAGTCACCCAGGCGCCCCTAAAAATTTTTTTTTAATAAAAGACTGGTTATTGCCTCTAAAAAATAGTCTATTACTTTATATGATAATAAAAGCTAAAGGACAGGACAAGAGAAAAAGGACTGGTTAATGATAACAGTGCATCATAAAAGCTTCAGAATGAAAGGAGAATATTTTATAGGCCATTTGTTTTATGTGTGGCAGTTTTAAGTTACTAGTTTTCAAAATCAGTACTTTTTAGTGGGAGCAGCCTGACCAAAAAACCTGTCACAGAATGTTGTGACCCATTAAAACAAAGTTTAATGAGGGGGAAAAGAAAATCCTGGACCTAGATGCTTCACCAGCAAGTTCAACAAATATTGAAGGAGGAAATAATATTCCAGCCTTACACTTATTCAGAGAAAAAGAAAAAGAATGCTCCTCAGCTTATTAATGAGGCTGGCATCACCTTGATGCCAAAGTTTAACTACAGAATATGAGGAAAGGAAATTACAAACTGATCATATTCCTGAGGAACCTGAGCTAGTGGAACATAAAGAGTATAGTACATCATAGTGGGGTTTATCCCAGGAATGGAAGCATGGTTTAATATGGAGAAAAAAATTCATCTAATTTACCATGCTTAAAAATAAAATGAGAAAAATTGTATGATGATCTTAAAAGGTGCAGAAAAAGTAAGTAAAAAATCCATTCATTATAAAACAAACCAGGAAGAGAAAGGAGTCTCCAGTCTAGTAACTTGTATCTTCCAAAAATAAAAACCTATAGCAAACGTGCTACATAGGAGAAACAAAACACAGGTAATGCCCAATATCAACATTTCTGTTCAACTTCATCGTGGAGTTCCTAGCCAGAACATTCAGGCAGAAGGGAGAGAGGGAGAGAGCAAAGTGTATAAATGAAAGGACTGGGAAAAGAAAAGAACAAAATTGTCATTAATTGCAGATGATATGATTAGCAGGGTTATTGGACCCAAATCAATATAATAAAATTAATTATTTTAGCTATGTACCAGAAACAAAGTAAGAAAATTAAAATAAAAAAGTTAACTCTTTATACTAGGGAGGTGTGGGAGAAAAGAAATATAGTTGATTCTTACTATTCATAGTAATTATGTTCCATGAGGTTGCCATGAACAATGAATTAGTGAATACTGAATCATTGCTCCTGAGGCAAATACAGGGTTAGGTTCCTGCAATCACCCTGGTCACAATATTTTTATCAACTGATCAGTACATAACCTATTTAATGTAGGTTTCTGTATACAGATACCTTATTTAATATATATTTATTAACATATTTTTGATTGATATATTTATAATAGTAAATATAAAATAGTAAATAGTAGGTTTCTGTATACAGATACCTTATTTAATATATATTTATTAATATATTTTTGAGTGATATATTTATTTATTTATTTATATTTAGTTATTTTTTTTGTCAGAGAAAGAGAGAGCGAGCGAGCACAGGCAGACAGAGTGGTAGGCAGAGGCAGAGGGAGAAGCAGGCTCCCTGCCGAGCAAGGAGCCCGATGTAGGACTCGATCCCAGGACACTGGGATCATGACCTGAGCCGAAGGCAGCCGCTTAACCAACTGAGCCACCCAGGCGTCCCAACTGATATATTTATAATAGTAAATATAAAATATAAAATAAAATAAAATAGTAAATATAAAAATAGATTGATATATTTATAATATAATAATATATTTTAATTTAACATTGAATTCATGGCTAACAGCACTATAATGCTTGAACAAAGTTTATGTAATACATGTATTTTCTGTGTAAGGCACATCACAGCCTTCTTATGCTTAGGAAGTCTAGACAGAAGAACTTCAGAACTATGCTTGGGGGCCATTTTAAACACCAAAATCCTCACTCAAGCACAACAATGCAAAGAAATATGGCACTAAATAGACAATAAAGAGGATACTTGGTTCTAGTATGATAGCTGAAGCGAGAGGCAGAACATCACCCTGTTTGACCTCATCTGAGAACATGCCAGTAACCAACCTAAAGTTTTCACCATTCTGTATGTGTTTAAGAATGACTAAAAAAGCAAAACTTGCTAAATAAATTTTAGCAAGTAGATGAATTGACAAATAGGGAATCCAGAATTGAGATTAATGAGGATCGACTGTGTGTAGAAAAAAATCTTAACAAAAGTTATGTAAGATGTCTATGGAGAATATTATAAAACATAATTGAGAAACACTGTAGAAAATCTAAATAAGGTATTTGTGGATAGGAAAGACTTGGTATTTAACAATGTTAATTCTTCCCAAATTGACTTATAAATCTAGTGCAGTCCTTTTTTTTTTTTTAACTTTTTAAGTTATGTCTATACCCAGCATCGGTCTCAAACTCAACAACCCTGAGATCAGGAGTCACATGTTCCACCGACTGAGCCAGCAGGTAATCCAGCTCAGTCTTAAATTAAGATCCCAGTAAAGGTACCCTCCCCCTTTTTACAGATTGCTCTGAATTTTATGTGGAAGTGCAGGAAGTTCTCCTTCCCCTCCCCAGAAAGAGAAAGCCAAAAATTGTTGAAAAATAACAAGGTGGAAGGACTGGCTCTACCAGATTTCAAACTTTATAAAGCTGTAATAAATAAAGCAGTCTGCTATTAGCCTGAGATAGCCAAAGAAAATGGTAGAACATAATACAAAGTGTAGACACAGACCAATGTATGTGTATACTAGATCTGTGTATGAAACTATACATGGGTAGTAGAAAAGGAACTAACTATTGCTCCAGCAATTGGCTATTTATATATATTTATATAAAATTAGATCTCATATATATCTATATATATAAAATTAGATCTCATTCATACCATACGCAAAAATTAGTTGCATATTAAGGACTTAAATACAAAAGAACTAGGGGCGCCTGGGTGGTTCAGTCAGTTAAACATCTGACTCTTGTTCTTGGCTCACATTCTGTTTTCAGGGTTGTGAGTTCAAGCCCTGTGTTGGGCTCCATGCTGGGTGTGGAGCGTACTTAAAAAAAAAGTAAAGGAAAAAAAAAGAACTATAAATCCTTTTGAAGGAGAGTATCTCATGACCTTACCTCAAAAGATTGATAAATTCGCCTACTTAATTTTTTAAAAAGATTTTATTTATTCATTTGAGAGAGAGTTGGAGACAGAGCACAAACAGGAGAGGCAGAGGCAGAGGAACAAGCAGACTTCCTGCTGAGCTGGGAGCCTGACGTGGGGCTGGAGCCCAGGACCCTAGGACCATGACCTGAGCCAAAGGCAGACACTCAACACTGAGCCACTCAGGTGCCCCTAAATTCGACTACTTTAAAACAAAGACCTTCTGGGGTGCCTTGGTGGCTCAGTGGGTTAAGCCTCTGCCTTCAGCTCGGGTCATGATCTCGGGGTCTTGGGATTGAGCCCCACATCTAGCTCTCTACTCAGCAGGGAACCTGCTTCCCCCTCCCTCTCTCTTCCTGCCTCTCTGCCTACCTATGATCTCTTTCTGTCAAATAAATAAATAAAATATTTAAACAATATATATTTTATTTATTTATTTGACAGAGACCACAAGTAGGCAGAGAGGCAGGCAGAGAGTGAGGAAGGGAAGCAGCTCCCTGTTGAGCAAAGAGCCTGATGTGGGGCTCGAACCCAGGACCCTGGGATCATGACCCAAGCCAAAGGCAG
Organism: Taxidea taxus jeffersonii; assembly: GCA_003697995.1. Classification (NCBI taxonomy): domain Eukaryota; kingdom Metazoa; phylum Chordata; class Mammalia; order Carnivora; family Mustelidae; genus Taxidea; species Taxidea taxus. The sequence continues at coordinate 1,111 of RCUC01148275.1, read as the reverse complement.
AGGCTTTAACCCACTGAGCCACCCAGGCACTCCAATAAATAAAATCTTTAAAAAAAAAGAGATCTTCTGTTTATTGAAAGACACCATAAAGAATGAAAAGAAAAAACACAGAGTGGGAGAAAATATATGCTGTGCAGTCAATAAAGGGTTCATATCCAGAATATACAAAGAATAACAAAATAACAAGAAAAGACAAAAAAAATTAGAAGGTTTTACCTGGCACTAACCATATTTGAAATTAAAACAGAAATTGTTTAAGTATTGATCACCTTTAAAGATTTTATTTTGTATTTATTTATTTGACAGAGATCACAAGTAGGCAGAGAGGCAGGCAGAGAGAGGGGGAGGAGGCTCCCTGCTGAGCAGAGAGCCTGATATGGGGCTCGGTCCCAGGACCCTGGGATCATGACCTGAGCCGAAGGCAAAGGCTTTAACCCATTGAGCCACCCAGGCGCCCCTATTAATCACCTTTAAAGCAATCAACGAATAATTGGAGCGGCTGGGTGGCTCCTTTGGTTGAGTTTGAGTCTTGATTTTAGTTTAGATCATGATCTTAGGACTGTGAGATTGTGCCCCAGTCGGGCTCTGTGGTGGGCAAGCAGCCTGCTTAAGATTCTCTCTCTCCCTCTCCCTCTGCCCTTCCTCCAACCCTCAAATAAATAAATGAATAAAAACTTTTAATGAGGGGCGCCTGGGTGGCACACTCAGTTAAGTGTCAGACTGTTGGTTTTAGCCCATATGGTGATCTCAGTCATGGGTTTGAGCCTTGCATGGGCTCCACACATAGCACAGAGTCTGCTTGAGATTCTCTTCCTCTCCCTCTGCCCCTCCCACTTGTGTTCTCTCTCTCTCAAATAAATCTTTAAAAAAATTTTTAATGAGAAGAGCTCATTAAGACCTGGTATTTTGCATCTTTGCAGATCTCTTTAATATCTGGTAGTAACATTGTACACTTAAATTCTCTTGTCTGCTTCTGCATTCAGTGTGGTGTGATATCACATCATATGGTCTTCGGACTGCTGAGATATGTATATCCTTAATCCTTATATACAGTGTAAGCCAAATTCCAGACAAGTGGGGGAAACCACACACAAATAATTTAAATAAGGAA
>ML106187.1:12461-28711 GCA_003697995.1 Taxidea taxus jeffersonii | reverse complement strand
TCTCTCTCTCTCTCTCTCTCTTATCTTGGAAGCTGAAGTAAAGGAAGGAACAGAATCCCATCAGTAAATACCCTTTGATGGACATCAACAAAAATACTTGCTAACTTTCACTGAGGACTCTCTGTATGCCAGATACCATGCTAAGTATTTTACATGCACTGCAAGATTTAAATTTCAGAATAACTCTGTGGATAATACTAATATTATCCAGATGTTTCAGATAAATTAACAAGGATCGGGAATATTAAATAAGTTGCCCAGAGTTACTCACTGAATTTGGGAGGGCTGATTGCAGTGCCTTGGATTTTTCTCCAAATCTCTGCTCTGCACCTTTACTTCCTCATATCTTCCTCCCCAACTCATTAATCAGGGTAGGTTTCCTGAAGTCGATTTACATGGAGTTAACTTCAGAATGAAGGAATAAAAATAGAAGGTACTGGGGGATGGGAAAAGGTAGATTTCTTAAGACAGATACAGTAGAAAAGGAGAAGAAAAATTCTAGATGCTTTAAGCTTCCCGAGTCTATAAGTACACTTGGCTGGAATGAAATGGTTGAAGGGGAAAGAAGGGAAGACAGAAGGGCTGATTTGGTGGAAGGCCATGGAGGGAATAAAATTAGACATTGTAGTTACAGAATAGAAACACTGAAACTACACTGAATCTACAGCATCTCAGGAATGGAAGAGAACTTGAATGCCATCTGCCTAATACATAAATTTGCTCTGTGTCTTGACAAGATGGTTGTTAAGCCTCCTTGAATGCCCTTGAAGATGGAGAACTCATTAGACAGTCTCAACAGGTAGTATATTAGAAAGTTTTTCCTTGTGTGAAACCCATAGATGGCTGCTTCACTGGCCAGGAACTGACTTTGTAAGACCATACACAAGTCTCAGAATAGTCCCTAGGGTAAATAGAGAATAGTTCCTAGGGCAAATACAGAAATAGCCACACATTGACTATTTTTTTCCCAGTAGTAAAATTATTCCTAGATATTGAGTTCACAGATCCTCCCTAATCACTGATAGTCATTCAGAACATTTCTCAATCAAACTGGTTTCTTCCTAGGTAATAATAATAATAATAACAGCTGATAATAGCTGATTGTGTGTTTATATGCCAGGAACTTTATATGTATCATTTGCTATGCTATTATTTCTATCTTAACGCTGAGGAAGTTGAGGCTCAGAGAGCCTGAATAATTGGTTCAGGGTCACCCAGCTAATAGACAGAGGAGCTGGGATTTACATACAAGCAGCTTAGATCCAGATCTAGAACACCCAATAAATAAACCACTCTACCTGGTATAAAAAGAGAATGTTATGGAAGGTTGGGTCTACCCAGGGCTGGCTTCATGGATCTGCAACTTGTACATTTCCCCTTAGAGGGGCTCTGAGCTTGGTTTGATGCTCTGCCGTCCTCATCTTAAAATTCTCAAAATATTGAGGGGTATCTGTGTAACTCAGTAGGTTGAGCCTCCGACTCTTGATTTCGGCTCAGGTCATGATCTCGAGGTGGTGGAATAGAGCCTGCATGGAGATCCCAGCTAGGCGTGGAGCCTGCTTGGGATTCTCTCTTTCCTTCTCCCTCTGACCCTTCCCCACTCGTGCACTTGCGCCTGCATGCACTCTCTAAAATAAATAAATAAATAAATCCTAAAAACAATCCTAATATATTGAGAACAGGGAGCCCTATAATATCATTTTGCACTGAGCCCTGAAAATAAACTGGTTCTGAGCCCACCATTGAAATAATCAGGCTGACAAATAAACCACTTTTTTTTTTTTTTTTTTTTTTTTGGCGATGTGGTGCATCTAGCATTCTATCTAGCATTCTATAGTTCTGAAGGTTAGAATGTAGAATGTTTTGCAATAACCTGGAGAACCCATTCTTCATTCTGCCCTGATCTCACTGCCCTGGAGAGCCCCAGTGGGCAGCCTCTGTGGTCTGGGTGACGAGTGCAGGCGTGGGTTCTTTCTTGTAGCTTCGACGCTATGCATGGAGGCTGCGCTGAATTCCGGCCAGGATGCGTTTACATTTTTGGTTTGGGTTACTTTCTACTTCTTTGACATCGTGTTTTCTGTCAAATGAGATTTATGGGCACATTATAGTAGTTGACAGGAGCACTGAGCCTCCAGGGTTTCCCTGGGAGAAATTTCCACCTGCTGAGTGAGAGCTTCGTCCTTTTGGTTCACGTGGGAGCTCTCGGCTCTCCTCATTCCCTCCTCTGCTGGCCATAAATGCCAGAAAGGCAGACTTCATAAGACCCGGCAGAGGTGGGATGTGAAACTGCAGCTGGGTCTTTCAGTAACTGTTCCAGGAAAGGTCAGCTGGAAGAGGTCATGTCAGCGCTCCTGCCATCTGCTTCCAGTTGTCTTAGTAAATCCAGTTTAACAAAAATGTGGCTAAGTGAATGTGGCTCAGCCCGTGACTGCCAATTAGAAAAAAGGACCAACAACGCATAATAAGACACATCAGGCCAACACCTTCTTTCTGACATGGTTGCCTGATGCGATGTTTCACCGCTTGTTAGTTTTCATTTCGACTGTGGATTCCTTCAAAGTGGCAGGGAGGTATTGAATGCCCTCACTGAGAGTTATGAAAGCTGGGTTTCTGCCCGGTTTTACCTGTTCCTATTCAGTGAGGGGTTGCTATAAGCTATGGCCAAGTCCGGCTCTTCCTATCCAGCCCAGGACTTTTATAAGGCTTCATGTTTGGAGAACGGACAGACTTTGAGCTTGCATTTTCCTTCTCCTGGCTCAAAGCACATAGGCTTTCCACTGACGAGGGCATCTTTTCTGAGTCTTTCTCTTCGTTGCGCTGTGAGTACAGCATCAAAGCAATATGTGCTGGCAAATGGGCTCATCAGGAGAAAATTCCATAGAGGCTGGCCTTCCAGACTTTGCCCTTAGGGCAGTGGAGTCAGGCAGGATTTGGCTGGGCCAGGTACAGTTTCAGCAGCTGGAAAAGCAACCCCACATCATGGTGAAATCAGTGGAGGCAGACATTTAATTCTCCTTCAAGAAAGCCGGGGTCTCCCAGTGTCAGGCACCCAGGTCCCTCCTATCCTGTTGGGTTAACCTCCGCACTTAGACCTTTGCCTTCAGCTGCATGACCCAAGAGGGTTCCCTAGAAATTCATGGTCCCAGCAACAGGATGAAAGAAGGGGAGCTGAAAGTAAGCTGCAGCTGTCATGCCCACTCGTAGCCCCACCAGCAGAACTTTGTCTTTTGGAAGAGGGGAATGTCATCTTTATTCTGAGCAGCCACATGGGATATGGGCCAATGGATATTGGCAGGTAAGTAGCAGTCTCTGACATGTTTTTATCTTGGGATTTGATTAAGATGAACCAAAATTCTGTGGGGAGCATCTGGTCTCCTGACCTGTCACGAGTACTCTCTGTGCTTTTGTATATGCTCTCATCTGTGGTGAATTACGAAGACTGAAGTGGGCACCAGCAATCCTCCAAGAAGCTGGTACAAGCCTGCAGCATGGTCTCCTACTGGACCGATCTAGGTCTCCCCAGCATTTCCTGCAGGGTTCTTGTTTAGACTACACTGGAAAGTCATCTTCTTCCTTTATGATGCATCTTACTGGTGCTTGGGCTTCATTTATGCACCTGTCAAAGTGTAGTCTCTAAGCACTGGTTTCTACAGACGCTCCCTTCTAATGCCCTCTACAAAATGCTGCAGCTTCTAGATGTTCCTGTCTGGAGTCTCTGCATCTCTGTGGGATTTGTGTCTCTCTGTCTGTAGGGAAGGGAAGCAGGTCCCTTTTGGTGGGAAGAATTACTTACAGTCAGAATGGAAGTATGACAGGTTTCTTGGGTTTGTGCTCCATGTAACACCTGCGAATGCTGACCCCAGACAGCGGGGTCTCAGCAGAGCGGGGGCAGTGCTATGGTGACCTCTCTATCCCAGGCCAACAGCTCACAGGCAAGTGACAAGCGGCATTGTGGGGGTGCACAGGGACTCTAGAAGTGAATGTGGCCATGTGCTCTTCCCATCCCTTCCACATTCGGCACAGTGGAGGGGCAGGCAATTTCTTGTTGAGGACTAGTTTACTCGAAGCCTCCAAAGTGGTTCTTGGGTTGCTTTCATTTTAGCCTCAGAACAAGGCAGAGCCTTCTTCCCGCTTTTCTTTTTTTCTCTTACATTCCAGCCTCTTAGAATGCAGTTGTCTTTTATATTCTGATTCAAATCCTCTTTTCCATTGAAGACTCAAATACCTCCTCTGTGGAGAAGCCCTCCCACGAAATAACGGCAGGCCTCCGAGTTTTTTGACACTTGCTGTTTTCCCCTCATATATCTTGTATCAGTTGACTCACACTACCACTGATCTCTATAGTGAAGTATTTAAATTTCACGTATTTTTGTCTTTCTTTCTCATGTAGGCTGTAAACCTTGAATTCTTTTACTCCTGTATTTAACAGTCATTTATTAGTCATTTATTGGGGTCTGCCCTGCACCCTGTCCTGTGCAAGGCACTGGTTATGCAAAGATGAACAATCCCCCTCTTAGCACCTACGGAAGAAAACTCAGGAAGGGGCACCTGGGTGGCTCAGTCAGTTAAGCATCTGCCTTCTGCTCACGTCATGATCCCAGGGTCCTGGGATGGAGTCCCATGTCCGGCTCCTTGCTCAGCAGGGAACCTGCTTCTCCCTTTGCCTGCTGCTCCCGCTGCTTGTGCTCGCTCACTTTCTGTCAGATAAATAGATGAAATCCTAAAAAAAAAAAAAATGAGAAAGGAAACTTAGGAGGGAAGGCAGTTCCTGGAAACAAAAACAGAACAAATGATTACTAGTAGACATATGTGCAAATGCTTTGAAAGATAAGAAAACCAACTGCCTAGAAATGTTGGAAAGTTTCATGAAGGAGCTGACATTTCTAATGGCCTATCAGATGGGAGAGGAGTAACAGTTGCTGGCTGACTGACACACGAGTGTAACTGGCTACATTCCACGGCTTAAGGGAGGTGGGATTTGGAGGTCTGTGCGTGTTTGCGTGGGCGAAAGAGAAGAGGAGCAGGAGAAAATGCTAAAAAGCAGAGTTGGGCAAGATGATGAAGTACTTAAGGGCTCTGCTAAAGCGTTTGGATTATCCTGTAGGGAATGGGGACCCCTGGGAGCTCTTAAGGAAGGGAGTGTCGTGGTCACATCTGTACACTGGAATGTTGATGTTGGATTCAGTGTGAAAAATGGACTGGGGTGGGGAGTAAGACCAGGGACAGGTGGATCAGTTCAGTACAAATTCCTGCTGGAGGATAGCACTGGCAAGAAGGGGTGAGGAGAAGCTAGGAATGAATGAAGGGAGCACATCTGGGAGACGTGAGGATATGGAGGAAGCTACAGGTGCCAGAAACCTTCACGTCTCTGCGGAAGCCATGTCTTACCTTGTAGCTGATAAATATCAACTGACTTTTAAACACTGCACAAGAGATGTAGACTTTTGTGAATATTTAATTTTTGCTGTTTATGCCTAAGATTTAAACGATATTGGTATTATTATTTTTTAAAGTTGATTTTAAGGCTTTCGTGTGTGCTTACTGCATAAGTACAAGATTTTGTGATGTTGATGATCAGCCTATTTGGTGGTTAGACTATTTTCTCATTAAGTGCCCTTTGTGACATTTTGGGGAGGGCACAGTACACATTCTGGGAGTACATAATCAAAATGTGTTCCTTGCTATGTTTAAAAGAAAAACAAAAACTATAAAATGTTTCCTTTACTTCAGGTTTTATGGGTTAAAAAAAAAAAGGCAGAGAAATAGCCTTCTAATTCTTTCCTGCCATTCCCCAAAGAAAGGAACTGTGATGTTTTTATTAAATTCAAACAGTGTGGTTTTGTTTGTTTGTTTGTTTCCTGCTGTCAGGCCAGCAATCTGAACCACGATGTTAGGGGAGGAGGGGTTAAGAAAAGGAAAATGTTTCCTGGTATAATCTCTCTTCTGGTATTAAGAAATGCTTTGTCCCTGGGGTAGTATATACCACCCAATGGCAGAGCAAGGGGGTTTAGGAACGTGTCTTTTCCTTTTTGTCTGGTGTTGCCCATAACCACATAATTGTTTTTAACTTAACTGGTGCAGATGCTGCATTGTTTCTGAAGATCAATCTTTCTCCTCTCCATCCCTCTCCTGCTCCCCCCACCATTTGTTAAGCTCTTGTGCTCTAATGCCTAAATGCTTAACAGTTTATCTGCTGATCCCCTTAGCTCCCAGATACTGAAAATAAATTAGCTTTATGTTACGGCTGCTATTAATATATTCCTGCTTGTCTTGGCCTCTGAGTTATAGGTAGCCGTCTGCTTTGAACACTGCACCAGAACCTCTTATATAACCTCTTCCAGGCACTGCAGCAAACTTGAATTTATAAATGCTTGTAGAGTGAGAGGGGCTGACTTGAGCAGGGACGTTTGCAGCAGAAGTTCCCTTCCCTGGGGGTCTCTGGCAGCTGATCTTTCCAGAATGACTATGAGAGGCTCAGACTCTCCTGACATGTCTTGCCGGATTATTCACTGACCAAGTTTAATTGCAGGGATCCGGCCTGATGTCAGGATCAAGTCTTATGAAGAATGAAGCGGTACTGCCTTGATTGATGTTAAACTTTGACAAATGATCTAGTTTCGTAATTTGAGACCATTTAGACAAAACATACAGATTCCAAATTGAACAGCTTGTCTCCCTAGAGGGGTCCGTTGGGCTGGTAACATTCAGCAATTGGTTAAAAGGGATGCAGAGCTCCTTGGAAAGCTGAGGTTTTGAACATTTTTATATTGGCTTGGGGATCCCACTTGTATTTCTTACCTGAAAATTTTTTTAAAAGATTTTATTTATTTATTTGATAGAGATCACAAGTAGGCAGAGAGGTAGAGAGAGAGAGGAGGAAGCAGGCTGTCTGCAGAGCAGAGAGACCAATGTGGGGCTCGATCCCACGACCCCGGGATCATGACATAAGCCGAAGGCAGTGGCTTTAACCCACTGAGCCACCCAGGGGCCCCCTTACCTGAAATTTTCACAACTCTGTATGAAGACACCAATCCAAGCAAATCTCCTCAAGCAAAGTTTCTAGAGTTTCTAGAATATTCAAATTTTCCCAGCCGTGTTAGAGATGCCTAAGGATGCGGTATTTAAATTAAGATTTTTAGGTTTTATTTTCAAAAGAACCGCATGAGTTTCTATTCAAGTGGATCACAAAATGTGTCCCACAGGGTCACAGGGGTTCCAAGAAAGTGTCTCAGGAACTGCTTGGGACATGGAAAGAGGCCCTGCAGTCTTCTTCCACCATGTTTATCCAGAACAGCTCCACACTTTTATCTGCCTTGTATACTGGCCTTCTAAGTAAGTTTCATTCTAAGAATGAGTTCTGCTGCTTAAATAATTAGAAAGCTTGATCTAGCCCACCTTCTCAGTTTTACGGAAGAGGATACTAAGGGCCAGAGAGATTGTACTAACTGCCCACAGTCATAATGGCAATGACCAAGATGGATCTAAAGCATTGATCTCTTGTCTAACTGTCCAGTGCTCTTTACTTTTCCTAAGGACTCCTGATTCCTCAGCGTAGCCAGGACCAGCATGGGCCTATTAGCACCAACCTTAGAGCTAAACCAGAACCTAAAAGAAATTAGATTCTGCCTACGGAGAGGCCAGGGAGCACAAAGGTTAAACACATAGGCACTGGATTTGGACTGTCTGGGCTCGCATCTTTTCTCCACCCATGTTAGCTCTCTGACCTCGCATCAGCTCCTTAACCTCCCTCGTGCTCTGCTTCTTCAGCTGTGAGACAGCTGTCATCAGGATGAAGTAAGTCAGGGCGTGCACAAGTACTGTCAACAGAGCATGGCAAGGAGTTAATACTCAATAAATGTTGGTTTTTATTTAAAAGTTTATATCACCGGCTCTTTGAATCCTGGGCTTTCTGTAACTTTGCCTTGGATGCCTTGTAACCTGTTGATCCCATGACACCTGGTGCTGAGGATGACCTCGTTTGTGGGTGTGTGTTCCCTCCTGGCAGGAGGAGTGATAGGATTGTAGGATTGTAGACTATTTGGACTGGAAGCTTGTTTTATGTTATAGATAACTGAGTGAGAGCTGAGGCCCCCCGTGATCAGAAATGACATGCCCAGTCTTCCGGGATTTTCCAAATTGTGACATCTGACACAATCTCAGGGAGCCTGCGGTCTGCCCTAAAACCACTTCTCATTCTTTGTATCACTATGTTTATGTTGCACTTAGAAAAACTGTTTCTTATTGAGGTGAAATTCACTTAACATAAAATCAACCAGTTTATAGTGTGCATTCAGTGGTGTTACATACATTCAAAATGTTGAGCCACCAACACCTCTATCTGGACACCAAGCATTTGCATCACTCCTGTTGGAAGCCCCGTACCCTCTGGGAAGTCATTCCCCATTTCTCTCTCCTTCCAGCCCTTGTTAACCACGAATCCATTTTCTGTCTTTACAGATTTACCTGGTCTGGATTTTTCAGATAAATGGAATCATGCAATATGTGAATTTTTATACCTGGCTGATTTCACTCGCCTAATGCTTTAAAGGTTCATTCACATTGTAGCATGCATCAGTATTTCATCCCTTTCTTGGTTTTTATGCTGCATTTTGGTAAAAGGATCGCATTCTCCCCCTCATCTCCTAGCATCCCCCTCAAGTGAGGCTAACTGAAGGAAGCACAGTTTTCTGGTTTTTTCCCTTCCACTCCAAACCTCCATCATTAATAAGACACTACACTGTGGTCCCTTTCTTACTACCAACCTGTTCCTGGTTTCTCAGGACAGGAGCCCAAGGGCAGAGAAAGCTCACCAATGGCTAACCTTTTTTGAAAATTATTTTATTTTTTTTAAGATTTTATTTATTTACTTGCAAAAGAGAGAGAGAGTGAGAGCACAAGCCAGGGGAGGGACAGAGAAGCAGACTCCCTGCTGAGCAAGGAGCCTGACATGGGACTCAATCCCAGGACCTTGGGATCATGACCTGAGCCAAAGGCAGATGCTTAACTGACTCAGTCACCCAGGCACCCACCAGCTGCTATCCTATCTAGAGTCTATCTGTGAGGTGCCCCTGCCTGATATTTAGACACGTGCTTGTGCCCAGCTATTTGTGAATTCTGAGGACCAGGCTGGCAGCTCTACTGTGAAGAAGGAACAGACTTCAGGGCTTGGACAATTTAGCCCCCCCACCCCCCGGATGATACTGAGGTTCTATACGAAACCCTCATGGCTGTGGAGAGGCTCCCCCACCTCCATCAAGGTCAGCTCTGCCAGCTTGTTGTCCCGGCTTCAAAGGAGAACCAGCTAACATGTGGGCCTGTTGGTTCTTGGCAACAATGCCATAATGCAGATCAGCAGAGCAATGAGTCAGTGTCATTTCATGATACTGAGGTGTTCTATTTGCTAACCAGATGAGTTCCTTGTCTGTAAGGATGAACATCTAAACTCTAGGGGAAAGATTTAAAAAACAACATCACCATACTAATCAGGCCCAATAATTCCTATTTTAAGGTTGGATCTAATGCTGAAGAATCTCTGGCATCCTTCCTTGGAATCAATTACAGTCAATTTCATCACATTTTACATCAGTTAAAGGAACACTGTCAAGATAAAATCTTGCCCAACATAGATGTCTTTTGTTATAATTTCCTCACTCTCGGGAACCAAGAACTTCATAGATTATTTTGCCAAAAACGTAGTTTTTGAGCCAGATTTTATGGGTTCAGTCTTTATTTGGGCCATGGGGAGGAAAGCAGCAGCCTCCTTTTCCTGATCCCAAGCTAGTTAGCTGTCCTGCTCTGGTCCTTCTCCACGAATCTCAGGTGTGCCCTGGGGACTTCTGTCTGCGTGCAGGGGCCTGTGTCCTGTTTCCTCAGGTGCTTGGGAAGTCAGATCTGTCTTGTTGATGGGATGATTTGTGCTCATCTTTCCAGAGGACAGACAGAGGCCACAACAGGGCAGAGCTGCCTGGAAGGGGCCAGGGCGGGCAGCCAGGTATCTGCTGAGCAGCAGAGCATAAGCAGGCACAAGGCCATGCTCCACAGGTCTGAAGCCATGTGCAAGCCAACCTGTAGGCCCAGGCACGGTGAGTGTCCACTCAGAGAAGCTGAACTCAGAGTAGCCGAGGCAAAAAGGATCAAATGTGGACTTTTATGCCATAGGTGAGTTAGGCAGCCAGCAAGAAGACCAGCAGTAGGTTGGGACATGGCCCATGAGTTTAGATGCCAAAGCAGAAGCAAGCTTTGTCCTGACTTCTTTGACCTTCTCGTTTGTTCCCTGTGATGGGCAAGAACCCATAGGTGTGTGTTTGCTGCTGCAAAGCAAAACAGGATAAAAGGTTTTATCCCTGATTAAGGAGGGATGGAGAGGCCTGGACCTTGTCATAGGTCTCCTAACATGAGTTGCTAATGAGACTTTGTTCTGTTGTGGCAAAGACCCTGTTGTGTAACTACCCATGACCATTCCTCATTCACCCACGGGGCAGACCCTCTCCTCGTCATCAAAATTGGAATATCCAAAGGCTCAGACACCTCTTCACTATCTTAGGGGTCCAACTTGGATTCTTTCTCATCACTGTAGTCTCAGTAGGGGGGATCTCAAGAGCTTCTCCATGCTTTCCCTTCCCTGAATCTTCTGGTATCCAGCTGAGCTTGAGCTGTGGTGAGCCAGGTTCCTTAGCATACAAGGTGAATATGGGGTTGAGCTGAGTTCTCCAGGCTAAGCCATTTTGGAGACAATGCTTTCCTGCCTCTTATCCTTCTTTCTTTCTCCCATGTCTTTGGGCAGAAGAGGATTGAAAAATACATTTCTTTTTATTTCCACCCTTCTTTTCTTTCTTTTTTAATTTTTAAAATTTATTTATTTATTTATTTATTTGAGAGGAAGAGGGCATGAGCAGGGTGAGGGGCAGAGGGAGAAGCAGGCTCCCTGCTGAGCAGGAAGCCGGATGTGTGGCTCAGTCCGGAACTCTGGGGTCATGACCTGAGCCGAAGGCAGACGCTTAACCTACTGAGTCATGCAGGCCTTCCTCCCACCCTTATTTTCTATGGATGTAAAGTTGGAAAATAAGTCTGCTGGAGTCTCTGCCTCTTTTTCTCTCCTGCTTCCCCTTTCCCCAGAGCCAAGGTTCTGGATGCACAACAGAATCCTTGGGGAGACTTACAAATCCCAATGCCCAAGCTGCTCTCCTAACTGATTAAATCAGCACCTCTGGAGTGGGTTCCAGGCACAAGCTGCTTATGTTCTCCCAGTAGGCAGGCACAGTTGGGAACCCAAACCCTAGTGAAACTTCGTGACAGTGGCCTGACCAGGGCGGTCTTGACTAACCCAGGCATGGCTCTGCTTTCCCTTTCTGGACAGAATCAACAGGACGCCAGGCTTTACTGCAGTCTCAGCTCAGCATTGGAGGCAGCACAACCAGGAAGAGTGTGGCCTCTAGCGAGAAGTCACCTCGCTCGTGATCCCAGCTGTCACTTCCTGCGCAGTTTCCTCACCTACGACCTGGGGCTGGAAGCTGTCCAGGCCCTGCAGAGTGGTTGTGAGGATTCTCTTGAGTTGTTGTAGGTAAAAGGTTTAAAGGACCATGTCCCATAGAGGTGCTAAGTAAGTATTACTATCTTTTATAGAATGATTTGTTTTCATAAAACTTTATTGTTGGACATAAATTTTACCTCTTGGTGGTTTCTCTTTTGTCCTAGTGTCAATTTCCATATCAAAGACAAAGTGTCCCCCTTTCATCCTCCCCTATATCTTTTCTTTTTAAAGATTTATTTGTTTTAGAGAGGGGGGAGGGGTGGAGAGAGAAGGAGGGAGAGAATCCTCAAGTGGGCCCTCCACCTCCCTGCTGAGCTGGGAGCCCAACGTGGGGCTCGGTCCCACAACCCTGAGATCGTGACCTGAGCTGAAATCAAGAGTCAGATGCTTGGCTGATAGAGCCATAAGGAAGCCCCTTTTCTCTCCTACATTCTGAAGGTTCCAGAGTATGTGGAAGTTAATTCTGTCTCTGTGGTAAACAAGCTTTAATATCTCCTTAGATTTTCTTACATGGCTAAAAAAATTTTTGGTACCATTTGGAATATAGATGGCTCAGTGGTTTTCTTTTCTTCTGATCTTCTTTTTTAAAATTCCCTTGAAGAGCTCAAGTCCTACTCATCCCTTCCTGAAAGGTCCTGAGAGTGAACAATGGCAGGCTCAGAGGAGAAAAGGCCCTTGTGTTTAGTCTCACCATGAATATGTAATTGTCCTGTTTGTTTGCTATTTCTTTATCCTGGAGTAAATGATTTCTCTCTGTGTGTATGTGCGTGTATTTTGTGGGATAAGAAGGTATAACCCCTAGCTCCCATCTGGACCCCCTCCTTGCTGCAAGTTCTATGAGTGAGGAGCACTGTGTGATGGAGTCCTGGTAGCTGGAGTTGGAGGGCATGCTTGGGGCATCACTGGGGGGAAATTCCTGCCACCCCAAACACCCATCCCTCTCTGTGTGGGTCCTTTCCCAGAGTCAGGTTTCATCTGGTGTCTGCATCATAACGACTCCCACCGGCGTCAGTGTCACAGGCTGCCCCTAACACGAACATCAACCTGTCACCTTCCACATCTTGGGCCTCCCCCAGGGCAGGAGAAGTCTCAAGTTCATGCTTATCAGCAGCACACATTGAGAATGGACTCTGATTCTCTTGAAAAGGATTTTTTTTTTAATGACTTAGCATCTTGGTTTTGCTTCCTTTACTAACTAAACCTACCAAGTGCATCTTTAAATGAAGTCAAAGTTAGGACAATTGATGTTTCAGAATAATTGACAAGCATGCAAACCTGCTGGAAACAGCAAGGTGATTAGACAGCTGTGTTTGTGGGTGTTCAGATGTGAATTAAACCAATCCATTACATTTGTTTTGGTGTTCATTGGGGCTGCAATATTTTTATGCAGGAGCTGTGAAAGGAGACACAGTTCAGTGGTGTTTATTAGTGACCTTGTCTTGTCCTCTGAATTATGGACAGGCAGCTCAGAGCATGAGGAGGTGGTGCTAACAATTGCTATGTTTTCTGTGTGTTCAATATCCACGAGATGTTGCTGCCATCTCGGGCTTGGATTTTGAAGTAGTGAAAGTGAATGTGGCTTTTCAAATCAGAAGTATTTATAGAACTAGGTTCTGATTTAACAATAGCTGAAGTCCTTGTGCTGGAAATAATAACACAAATCAGGAAAGGGAGAGAATCTCCCTCCGGATAAAACACCTACCCCCGCCCCTGCCATCAGTGTTTACTTTTGAGGGAGGAGTCTTGTGACAAATGAAGGGTAGGCCAATCTGATCAAAGCGGTTTTAAACTGAAGATGGGTAGTGGAAGAAAATGCCAAGCCAGCCCTATGGCACCGAGGTTGGCACAGTGGTGTAGGTGAGCCCTCCCTGAGGGTGTCCCACTGGCCCAGACTACCTCTAGAGAGGGGGTGCATGGGATCCCCAGTCTTTGACTTATGAGAAATCCTGGGGCACATGTGGGAAGCCCCTCCCACAGGTGGAGCCTCGTCCCTATGTCCAGCTGATTTCTCTTCTGGCTCCTGACAGGGGCCCCATTGCGCTCGCTCGCACAAGCAGATGATGTCTGGGCTGCACATCTGGGCTGCTCAGGCCCCTGACACCTCTGAAACCCAGAACATGGATTCCCTTTCCCTTCCAAACACAGGCTACTTTATTCCTTAAAAAATACCAAAGCCTGACTATACTGTCTTTCCTGGAAAATAGAGCTTTATTGGCACCCTCCTATGCTAACTGTCTCCCAGGATCTTACTGTCCTTGAGGGGTCAGGGGCATTATCTCCAGGGCCTCCAGTGTTACTCATGCTCTATTTCTAAGGGTAAACCTTTTCTAGCAATCTCATGGTAAAACAGATGAGAAAAACAACAACAAAATTATAGGTCCCTCCGCCCACATTGTCTCACAGCCCTCGCCCCCACAGTCAAATCTCCAGCAGTCATCTTGCCACAGACTGGAGAGTGACATGGCTAAAATGCCCAGGAACTATGGAAGATGAGGTTGCCAAAGAAGCTGAAGGAGCCATAGACACTATGAATAGAAGTATAATGTCCAACATGAAGGTGGTGATTGGTTGTGCTGCCCTTGTCACTGCTCTGGGTGATAGCTCAAACAGGTGTAGCCTGTTTGAGAGGAACACTGATAGGGAACACTGATAGAGAAAGCGATGAGGATGGCAGAGGACGTGAAAGTAGCTTCTGTTTAGAGAACAAAAGATTGATGGAGGAAGGAGGAAGATTGTGTATATTATTTAATATATATATTATCGCTCTATATTAATGATCTATAATCTAATACTTATTAATAATAATAGAATCACATTTGGAAAATCTGCTCTGTCTCAGACCTTTGGAATGTGTTAACTAGTCTTAGTCTTTGTGACAGTCCAGTTGGGTATGGATGAGAAAACTGGAGAGGTTCAATGACTTACCCAGACTCCCACACTTAGTAAGTAGCACAGCTAAGATTCACGTCCAAGTCCTTCTAGCTCCACAGGCCAGGTCCCATCTTTCATGTCTCCCTGGTATGTGGAAGACAGTATGGTTTCTCTGCATGAAGCCAGGGCCCCACGGAAGACACCAGAGGAAGAGAGAGTCAACTTAGCATTTGGAAGAACTTTCTCAGAGTCCAGAGATGTCCAGAGATGAAATGGATAGCCCAGCTGCACCTGAGTTTCTGGATGCTAGGAGGTCTTCAGGCACAGGCTGAGGGGCTGATGTTGAGGGTACCGTGAGGGTTATTGAATATTATAAGAAGGAATTTCCAGATGACTCCTAATGATCCTCTTATTATATTAGACTGTGTAAAGTAAACCCCAAACATACAAGCTAAAAGGTCAATGTAGTATGCTGGACCAATAGCCATTTACTTAGAAATAATTCAAGGACTAATTGTGCCATCTAGTGTTATTAAAGCTTGTAATTACTCATTCAGTCATTCATTCATTCACTTACTCAGCAAATATTTTTCTGAGTGCCTACTATGTGCCAGATGCTAGATAGATATATGGTGGTGAATAACATGGAGTCACTCTCCTCAAGGAGTCTATAGACCAGAAAAGTCAGAGAGATGTGTGAACAGGTGATTTTAATTCTATGTGTAAGTATAATTAGGGAATTACAAGATGCTGAGGGATACAAAACGCAGCTAAGTGGAAACAACTCAGGAGCTAGCAAGGGGAAGGGGTGAAGAAGAGAAAGAAGTCTAGGCAGAGAAAACAGCACATGTGAAAGCCTTGGAGGCTTGAGAAAACTATGGCCTGGATTAGGAACGCCAAGCCCAGTCGTGCACCTCAGGTGCGGGCGCCCCCTGCTGGTCGAGGTGGATCTCTGCGCCCTTGCAGGGTTGGGTCTCCCCTGGCCTTGGCTGGTGCTGGTGACCTCCTGGAGATGATGCTCAGGTCTGTTCCAAGACAATGTCCCCTGCTGCTCCAAACTTGCACGTTACAGTCCTGCAAAGGGGCCGTTTGCCCTGAAATTTTCACTAGGCCAGAGCCGTTCTGAATTTTTCCACAGAAATGGGGGGACCATTCTTTCTTATGTTTTGTCACTGGGAAAGAAATCATGGCTGCTTGTGTCCCTGTGTTTCTTGAAGTCCCTTCTGGCATCAGCTGCAGTTCATTAGACTCATATGGTGGGGAGTGGGCAGAGGGTTGTTGTAGGGGGTCGGAGGGGGAGAGGGGGAGAAATTGGAAACTGACATCTCTATTTCTCCCAACTCCCTTCTTTTCACCCAGAAACCCCAGCACAAATCTCTTCCATGCAGACACTTTTCCACCTCATGCAGACAGAGCACTGTGGGTCTTCTAAGCTCTCAAAAACTTGGACACATCTGAATCCCAGTAGGGGGCACAGCCCAGATTCAACCTGGGATCCCCATGATGTGTGCCTCTATATCCAGGTGTGTCTACAGAACCCCAAAATGTGACAGGTGAGGGGACCATCTCATTATTTTCCTACCTCCAAGGCAGGACTGTACTTAAACCATCTCAGACAGATGGTTAACTGTCCTATTTTAAAAGATCTCTGGGGAGGACGATTTCACAATTCCCTGTGGCTGTCTATTCTAGTATTTAATCATCTCCATTACCAGCGAGTTCTTCTTTATGCTACATCTAAATCTCTTTGGTTGTGATTTAAGTCTTGTTCCTTGAGGGTAGATGCTGTGGATCTTCTGCTTTAGGGGAGGGGAGGATTCTGGTCCTAATTTTGCAGCCTTGGGAATCA
>RCUC01148270.1:0-29320 GCA_003697995.1 Taxidea taxus jeffersonii | reverse complement strand
TTATTATTATTAATAATTATAATTACTAATAGTAGTAGTTGTAGTAGCAGTAAGAGTGGTAATTTTAAGAACCTGGCTTGCTTAATTCAGTTCTTTCTGTAACAGAGAGTGTTGTTGGTTTTTTTTGTTTCTTTTAAACCGGACACTTCTATTCATCTATAACTTCAATGTCTTTTTATAGTTAAAGAAGATGGGGAGTGTGTCTATGAATGGGATAATCATTTTCACCAAGAGAATAGCTGCATTGACAAGAAGAGACTGAAAGGCAACATTTTAAATAAATTGTGAGAGGACCTTGAACCATGCACCAGTAAAGTTTTTGGAGGGCACAGCTGGAAGTCTGTCCTGAGGGTGAGAGAGCTTGGATGGCTGACACAACCTGGTCCATACTCCGCAGCAGCCCATGGGGCCTGAAGTTTCTGAGGCTGAGACCTGGGTAGAGCTGGGCTTACTTGCTCTTTCCTAGAGCCCTGGAGCTAGGCTGTTTGAACTCAGATCCCAGATTTGCCATTTTCTAGTTGTGTGATCGAGGGTATATTATTGTGATCTAGACTGTCTCAGTTTCGTCATCTGAAAGTGGTGCATATAGTAGCTGCCTTGTGGTAAAAAGATTCGGAGTGACTTAGAATAAGATGGTAAGCAATGGTTATTAACACATTTGGATGTTTAATTTTCTCCTGTAATGAGAAGTTCAGAAGTAGGCAGCTCTGGGCTGGTGTGGTGGTTTTAGGACGCTGCCATCAGACTCCAGTATTTCCACTGTCTCCTTAGCTTTTGTCATTGTCACCTCATAGTCACAATATGGCTGCCTCAGCTCCAGCAGGATGATGGTTCCAGGAAGGAGAAGGGCAAAAGGCAACAGGGCGAGCACCAGCTGAATTGCTTAATTTTCTAAAAAGAGTTCCCAGAAGCACCACCCATCAGTTTTCCACTTATATCTTGCTGGCCAGAATTATATCACATGGCCTTAACAGTAACGGAGGAAAGGAAATGTACTTTTTTAAAGTTGGGCACATTATCATTTTCAACATCAATCTTATCGGTAATGAGGAAGAAGTAGGTAATGGATGTTGGATGGGCAAACCAGCAACGTCTGCCACAGCACTTGGTATTCCCACAAAAAGGATCCTTGCATGAGACTAGCCCCAGAGATGGGAACCTCAGAGGAAGGAGGTTTCAGGATCCCATAGGAACTGTGGAACCATACAGACCTTCTGGAGACTGATTCATAGACTGCAGCAGCAGCATTCATTTCCCTGCCATCCCAGAGTAGACATGAGCTTCCCATTGACCCATTCCACATCTTTCTTCTGGTTCCTCAGCCTTGCCCATCTCCCTTCCCCTCCCTGCCATTACTTCCCAGGGGACTTTAGTGTCCTTATCAGACATTCTTCCTCTGTTCTGTTGCCCACAAGTCCAGAGTGCTTTGCAGTAGCTGTCGGTCAGTCCCATCAGCACTCAGCACTGAAGCTG
This sequence comes from Taxidea taxus jeffersonii, assembly GCA_003697995.1. Lineage (NCBI taxonomy): Eukaryota > Metazoa > Chordata > Mammalia > Carnivora > Mustelidae > Taxidea > Taxidea taxus. The sequence goes on along the minus strand of RCUC01148270.1, from coordinate 27,847 downwards.
GGACTCAGGGCAGCCTGGTCCTCCACCTGGGGTGGCGAGCAGGCAAGCAGCATGCCTTTGGGGAAATTTCCAGTGTCCAGCTCTCTACTTTCTGTACTTTTTTGCCTTCTAATCGAATTCTTAGGCCTGCGTACTTCCTCCGTTTTATTGGCATTCCATTCCCATGCTGAGTGTTGACGAAATGGAAAAAGAGCCTTGCCTGAATTTGTCAGCAGGGGAAACTTGGCCCGGGGTCTTGGACCTAGGCGCGGTGTTTCCCATCTGTGGGGGCCGTCATCAGAGGGATGAGCCTACAGTAAGGGATTCTGAATTTTGGGAAGGGCAAGAGGCCAGATGTCATCTCAAAGCTTACCTCAGTCAGAAATATAGGAAGATTTCCCAGCATGGAAACAACCACTTAAAACTTAGGCTCGAGCTTTGGGATAGTCCGTTTTACTAATAGCCAGTATTTTGGCCTGCGTTTTGGTAAAAGCACAATACCAGCCAGCATTTAAGCAGCTTTCCATACCTGTTCTCAGTGGCCTTACTTCACCTCCGGAATCTGTAAACTTTGCATGAAAAAAAAAAGGCCTGGTCTGGTGGTTTCTCAGGATTTGCTTAAAATCTTCTAATTCCATTAGGTCTCAATAGAGAGCCAGTGCAAATACCATTAAGGGTTGAGCGCTATCGAGGCATGAATACTTTGTGTCTGGTATCTCTAATCCCTTATCTTTTAAAAAAAGATTTTTTTCCCCCTCAATCAAGTGGTTTGTAAACACATAGATCAGCAAGGGAATTTCATTTTTTAAATATATATAATTTGTTTACTGCTCTTTTAAATTCTGCAAAACAGCTCATTTAGTACAGGGAAGATATATTTTAAGCCCACAAGTAAAAGATAAATGTTACTGTGTTAGCTTAATTAAAAAGGAAGATGATCGAAAGACTATCATGTCAATTCAACTCTATTTTTTGTATATGGGGGCTTTCTCATAGTAAAATCTTCAAACAGTGTAATTCTCCTTGTCTACCCTACCCACTTTTTAGTCCCTTCCTCAGAGTTGAGCCATAGTCTCACTCTGTCATACATCAGTCCAGACTTTTTCCTATGCATTTGTACTTGCCCATGCAAATTATCCTTAAACCTGCCTATAGGATTATAGTGTCCACCTGTACAACTTTGTTTTTAACAGAACAATGTATCTTAAAGGTCATTACATACCAGTACCAGTACATTTATGCTTGTCTCATTATTTTTTACGGCTGTAGAGTATGTTCATTTATAATGTTAGTCAGGGGGCGCCTGGGTGGCTCAGTGGGTTAAAGCTTCTGCCTTCGGCTCGGTCATGATCCCAGGGTCCTGGGATTGAGCCCCGCATCAGGCTTTCTGCTCATGGGAAGCCTACTTCTCTTCTTCTCTCTCTCTCAGCCTGCCTCTCTACCTCCTTGTGATCTCTGTCTGGTAGATAAATGAATTAAATCTTTAAAAAAATAAAATAAAATAAGATGTCAGTACTTCCAAGTTGCCTTCTCATGTGGTTGTGTATGCCAATATACCCTCCCGGTAGCAACATATGGGTTTTTTTTTTTTTTTTTTTAAGGTTTATTTATTGTAGAAAGAGAGAGAGCGCATAAGTGGGAGGAGCAGAGGGAGAGGAGGAGAGAATCGCAAGCAGACAGCACACTGAGCGTGGAGCCCGAGGCCCATCTCACAACCCTGAGATCAAGACCTGAGCTGAAACCAAGAGTCAGACGCTTAACCGACTGAGCCATCCAGGCGGCCCTATGAGAGTTACAACATACTTTTTAACTTGGCATTTCTTTTTCTATGTTTTTAAACAGCTGTTAGTGCTTCAGGAAAGTGATCCCGATTCAGGAGTAAATCATTGAAATACCATTTTCCCTGGCCACTTGAGTTTAGGGGTAAACAGATGATGTAGTCCTGACTCACAAGATGTGGCCAAACACATGCTGAAGGATGAATAAGAATTCCCTCTGCAAAGACAGACCCAGGAAGAGAGGTGCTCTTAGTTTGCATGCATCACTTCACCTTGTGACTTCTGTAGCACGTTGCTCCGTCTTTTGGTAAGAGTGGCATGCTGAGGGAAGACAGACGGAAACTGGGTCTGCCAGAGCAATTAGGATTGCCCTCGGCTGCAAGTGACAGAAATTTACCTGAAGTGGCTTGGATTGGGCTTTATTTATTTATTTATTTTTCTTATCTTGACTCAGCTTCTCAGTGATGTCATCAAGGTTTGGGTTTACCCACCTTCCACACGCTGACCTTTGTCCCTTATGCTCCTCGTTTCTTGGTCACAAGATTGCCGTTTCCGTTCTGTGGAGAAGCAGCTCCCATTGAGCAGAAATCAAAAGCCTTTGGCAGAGAGGCTCTTTCATTGCATTGCCAGTAGTGGGTCACAAGATTGTCTTTCCCGCCAAGAGTAACTTGGAGGTCAGATACCAGGCCTAGCGGGAAACCCTTTTCCTGATTTGCTTATTAGACCCATCATGATTTATCTCCTACTGCAATCTTTCCAGTCATACAACAAATAAATTATCTTTCTGCTCGAGCCATGTTGGGTTGGGCTTTTTGCCACCTGTAGCCACAATAGTTCTAACAGATTCAAATAAACAAAAAGGAATATAATGCCAAGGATGACTGTGCTTCTTTAAGGCATGAATTTAGTTATGTGCTCCTTTGATGGCAGTGTGCTATTTGTGCCTTTCTGGCACACATCCCTTACATTTTCTGTTAATAACGCTTTTACCCTCCTGCAGGAGACCTGTCCCATTCTTGGTTTATGTGACTTTGGGGCAGCTGTTTTACTGTGAGCCCAAGTCTGAGGCCTGGACAGAGGTACAGCCGTGGGTTCACTGAGCCAGTAGCAGTCAGCCCTAGGGCTTTGGCTGGAGCTCTCCACAGATAGGATGGAATGAACACAGGGCCAATGCAGCTGGGAGGAAAGTTTTGTGATCAGGTCTTTTGACCTGTCCTTGGACACTTCCCTTTTTGCTTATACCTTTTAAGGTGTGTCTCTAGTATTTGCTACTGAATACCTAGAACTAACATAGCCTCCAGACCTAGCTTTTTGTTTTTGTTCAAATCTTAGTTGGTTCAAAGATTTGTGTGGTGCTTTGGAAGGAGGCGTTGGTAGAGTCCTGTGCCGGCCACCAGCCAGCCTCTCTCATGTCCTCCATGGGGAAGCCTCCAGGGATGAGATGGGGAAGGAAGCTGAGAGTGTTCTGGTACATCCTCAGGTCAGATAAAAGGGAGGAGTATGGCATGGGGCCAGGAGCTGGAGATACATGGTGCCACTGAGCACATCTGTGCCTTCAGAGGGACATCCCCAGGGGGCGTGCGGTGGTGGTCCAACTGTATCGGCAGGACCCATACGAGCAGTAACTGTTGAGCATCGCCTTGTGCTAAGCACCGTGCCAAGCACTTTGCATTCATTATCTATCTTATTTAATTTTTGGAACAGCTTCTGGGATAGCTGGTACTGATGTCACACTTCTATAGAGAAATATAAAGGAACTTGGTCGAAGTCACACAGTGGGACTTGAGTGCAGGCAGTCTGATCTGGGGGCCCTTGGTGATCTGTTTCCAGCTGGCCCAGCTGATCAGGTTCAAAAGACCTGATCACAAAACTCTCTTCCCAGCTGCATTGGCCCTGCCAGTGCAGCCTCTACCGTGTCCCACCCACATTCTTCCCGCCACTGCTGCTGGGCCACAGCTTCGGTCCCCAGCTCACCCCCCCACCATTCCCTGCACCATTTCTATGAGCTTTGGCCTATGCAGCTTTATCCCCTTTGAAGTCTCTGGAAAATCTACTTGCTTATCCACCTTTCTTGGTCACTTTATTTGAAAGGTACATTTATCTTAGGAACTCTCCAGCATGTATTGTCTATACCAGCAATTCTTCATCTTTTTGGGATTGTGCATGCTTTGTATAAGCTTAGTTCTTCCCACAGAAAAGTGCATATATACATGCAAATTTGCATACAGTTGTGTGAGCTCACAGTGTGAGTTCACAGTATGCTGAAAATCACTGTTTGTTGTTTTACATGCCTAGCATCTTAGAGCCACTAACAGACTGGGGTGTAATGTAGTGAGGGTGAACAGTGTTCCTATCCCGTAAATCTTTTTCCTGTGTTTAAGAGTTCCTAATTTCCCAGAAGGGGGAGTCTTATGGTGAATTTATTTGGATATTATGATGTAATGAACACAGTTATTTATCTTATAAATTGTGGAGTTTTATTTATAGCGGCTGTGGAAGGAGACCCCTCTGCTTTATTTTTTGCCAAATCAAATCATCCTTGTTTCAAATGGTAACTGCGGTTTGTAGTCCAGAGTAATGGATCAGGAATTTCTTTATAGAAAGTTAAGGGAATTAAAATGGAAAGTTTCATAGAAATAAAAGTTTCAGTATGGATAACAAGTTTTATCAAATGGAATAGGCTCAAGAAATGAGTTTGTGCCTCAGACCTATCACATTATAATAATGCCTGTTTTATAGAGAAGGCAGGAAATTTTGGATGCATATTGCATTGAAACGTATAAAATTTTCACCTCTACTCTTTTACCAGGTTAAGTTGACTTGCACATATGGAACCTGAAAAAGCCTTTTTTTTTTTTTTAAAAAGGATCAACTGTTAAAATTCTGTTGCATATATGCATTATAGCTTTTATGTTTGGATTATTGGTGCTAAGATTTAAAAACCTTGAGACTGGTTTTTATGTGTGTGTGTGTGTGTTGAAAACTGGTTTCCTTTATCTCAGAAATTGCCTGGTATGAAAAACATGTCATTCAAAGTAGCTTTCATGATTCTCTGATGGACAGACATGTTAGCGCCTTTCAAACAAACTAAAGCCTTCATTTAATATGATTTCTGCTCCTGTGAACTAAAATATGTGCTTAGACAAAGCAGTATCCTGGTCTAGAATTCTTTTGTTGGGGCTCACTGTCATGGAACAGATTTTCCTGCGCAGCTGCTGTAGCCATGCCCTGTGGTTGGACAGGGAGTGCGGCTGGCAGCGTGAAGGTCAGTGTCAAAGGCCTGGGCAGCAGCAGCTCTGCCCTTCGGAGGCTCCCGTAACACCACTGCGTCTCCCTGGAGGACCTCAAAGAGCCCCACACCTCTGAGGGCCCAGAAGGGCGAACTGACCCCTCTCACTATCACCTGCTGTTGGAGTCTAGGTCATGGGACTTAATTTTATTTCACAGTAGGTATGAGTTTAAAGACATTACAAAGCATCCATTTGGTCTCTCCAAATGAGTAGCTGTCTTTCAGAAACATACCTCAGCATTTAGCTCTAAGGCCATGTGGGAGGGAAGGAGGCCAGTAAGAAACTCCACTCTGTGGTTATAACCACTGACAGTCCTCAACTTTGTGGGGCATCCATCACTGCTTTTACTCTTGTTCCATGCAAAGCAGCTTGTTTTTCTTGAGTTCCCTGAGCTTTTGTTCACTAGAGAAAGAATCAGAGTATCCGCATTTTAAGTCTGATTACATTCCATCTCACTTCCAACTCAACTGCAAAGAAGTGTGCACAATTTTAATATGTAATATGTAAATTGATAATCATTGCTATGAGACTTTGCTTTTTTGTCTATGGACCAGATGAGATGTTTTTACTTTTTTTTTTTTTTTTAAGATTTTATTTATTGGAGAGAGAGAGAGTGGGAGGGCAGGGGGAGGAGTAGAGGGAGAGGGACAGGCAGACTCCACGCTGGCCGTGAAACCAGACGCGGGGCTCGATCTCACAGCCCTGAGATTATGAGCTGAGCCAAAATCAAGAGTCGGACACTCAACTGACTGAGCCGCCCAGGTGCCCCAAGTTTTGCCTTCTGATCTGTTTCAGAGATGATCTGTGTTAGCACTTTCTTTTTCTTTTGGTTGGTTGTATTTGTTGTCAGTATGTTGAGAAGTAATGTTCATAATGGCCGTGACATCAGAGAGTTTAATATGGTAGAGTTGTTCTTAATGAGATGAAAGAGAGAGATGAGAAAAGGAAATAATTCCTAAATGGGAGGGAGCATTACAGGCAGGTACACAGGGTATATGGTAGCACTGGAGAGCATTGTATCCACTTCTTGGGCAGCTCCCCTTTGAGGAGATTCTGTCTTGAGTAATTAAGGAAGCAACACAGGCAAGCCAGGTGAAGGTGAGCAGTGGCACTGTGAATCACAGAACACAGAGGGACAATAGACCGCATGATATGTGTGGGGAATATAGACACATGATTCTAGGTGCCTGGTGGCCAGAGACCTCTGAAGTAGGCAGAGCCTTATTATGGAGGGCTCTGTATGACCAATGGAGGAGATTTGGTCCCAACTTAGAGAGCTGGCCTGGAGTCATATAGTCACTACGCTGTGGGCTTGTTCAATGAACAGACACTGCGAGCATCCCTCATGGTGGACACTGTGGGGCTTAGTATCATTTTGTTATTTTGAAATTTTGTGATGGTGGTTTATCTATTCATTAATCATAGTCTGTAGCAGTTGAAATGAGACAATGGTGACAGTTCTTTTCTGTGGGGGATGAAATATTTTAGTTGTGAGAGAGAAAGGAGAAGGACAAAGAAGAAGATACAGTGTTGACTGTCCAGGCTGGAGTTAGTGGAGGAGAAAGAAAGCTGTTTTGTTTTAAATTAATTATCACTGTTACTTTTAATAGAGAGATAGAGCACGTGTGCAAGAGGGGGCAAGGGCAGGGGCAGAGGGAGGGAGAACATCGTAAGCAGGCTCCATGCTCAGTGTGGAGCCTGACATGGGGCTTGATCTCGTGACCCTGAGATCGTGACCTGAGCCAAAATCAAGAGTCAAACACTTAATCAACTGAGACACCCAGGCACCCCTTGAAGGCTGGGGTTTGTTGGGAGAGTGTCAGGCACAGCAGAGGGAGGCTTGAAGCTAAGTACTTGCATTCAGAAAGCTTTTCACTGCTTTGTGAAGCCCCTTCACCTGTGTTACCTGAGTTTACAAAACCCCCATCTAAAAATGCAGAACAGGAGCACCTGGGTGGCTCCATCAGGTTAGGTGTCCAACTCTTGATTTCAGCTCAGGTCATGTGTGATGGCGCCCAGTGCTGGGCTCCATGCTCAGTGTGGCGAAGTCTGCTTGAGATTCTCTCTTCCTCTCCGTCCCCCACTCATGCTCTTTCTCTCTCTGAAATAAATAAATGACATCTTTTTAAAAAAAGCAGAACAATAATTCTCTTTGAGTTACAGTCAAGTGAAGAGAAGGGAAATGAGATGTTCAGGAACATGCAGTTAGGAATTGAAAGATATGGTAAAATTCCTCCAATCTGTGACTCCAGAACTTGTGTGCTGGCTACTCACTCTCGCCCTGCTTGGTGGCCATGGAAGAGTTACAGCCTTTTCCTCCCAGCATTGCGAGTAGCTTCCTTCAGCAGAGAGACTGCTGTGTGGAGAGACCCTTAATAGCATAAAACTCTAATCAGATGAATATGGTGATGGGCCTACCCTCTGGAATCATTTGGTTATATGATACCTCACTCTGTTGGAAATCTAGCTTTTTTTGGTTGTGCCTAATGTCTTAGAAATACCCTCAAATCAAATAATAAATGTGGGAGAGCAGAGCTAAGAGAACCAAGACCTTTGTCTTTTTTCCTGCCCAACAGTGCCTTGCCACGTACTTAGAGCTGATAAAAATCTGTTCTATTTTGTACTGCTGCAATATTTTAATTCTGGCAAACTCTTTTGAGGTAAAAGTGTGAACTTTTCCGTTTTTGTTTGTTTACATAAAAATGTAATTAGATGAGCATATGCAAAAAATGATGAAATGCGAGTTAGGCCTGTTGTCTTGCTAACTGTGCTCTGCTGATCAGTTCCCTGCTTCTGATAGTGGGCTAGAGTTATAAAATGTCCTCATTGTGGGAGGCTGGGTGGTAGGCACACCAGTCTCTGCACTATTTTTGCAACTTCTTAGGAGTCTATAATTATTTTAAAATAGAAAGTTAAAAAGTAAAGATGATGTGTCACAAATCTGAGATTTTTCTTTAGGTTTGAAATAATTTTCTACAACTAAATTATAGCACAAATCACATACTCATAATTCATTCATTCACAAAATATTTATTGAGTTTTTTGTGTCCTGAATTATCCCACTTGGAGAATAGGGGAGAAGTACCCTTCTTTGAGGAGTTAGCCAGAAAGACCTTTACCTTACCTCTTTTGTTTCTGGGCTGTGGAGCTGGGATTTTTAACTTGAGGTCCACAGATTTCAGGGGTAACATTTGTGTGTAAATGTACCTTCTACAGAAAGTATCATTGGTGATCATCAGACTTTCAAATGTTAAGGACTATTACCTTGGGTGATTTCTTCCCTTGGATGTATTTTGAAAAGAACTGAAGACTATATTGGCAGATTTTATTTTTTTTTGTATTTATATAGAGAGTGAGTGTGCAGGGGGAAGAGGCAAAGAGAGAAGGAGAGAGAAACTTAAGCAGACTCTGTGCAGAGTTCAGAGCTGGACATGGGCTCAATCTCAAAACCCTGAGATCACGACGCTCAGATGACGACCTGAGCTGAAACTTAACTGTGCCACCTGGGCGCCCCATCACTGAACACATTTTTATTGCCTTCTCCATTCCACATGGCCAGCTTGGCTAAACAGCTCTGCTATTCAGAATCTGTGTGGTCTATTAAATTAGTTCCAAGTAAAGCTTAAAATTCACAATATATTTTATATGTTCTCTCTTCTATGGTGGTTGGTAGGTTGGTATAGGTGTGTGATTTTTCTCTCAAAAGAAACATTCAAATTGATCTGGAATTTATATTGAACTATATTGCCCTGCAACTATAGCTGTGCTCCTTGGTAGCATTTAGTGTGTGACCTGTTTGCATTTTAAAGGGTGAGATGTTCTTATATAAGAGATTCAAAGTGAGAGAAGGGGATTTGGGACTAAAATGAGTCTGGTTACACCTGTAAGAATCTATAATGGCAATTTTTTGGCCAGCCTTCTGTCCTTAGACTATAGGCCACTTGAAGGCAAGGGCTGAACTCAGTCACATGTTCATAGCATCTAGTGTGGGGTCTAGCACATGGTAAGTGTCCAGAAATTATTTGATAAGAGACCTTCTCACAAAAGCACCATTTCTAGTGTTCAGGTCCCACCAAACTTCATGTTTACCCGGGAACACACAGGAAATCTTTAGACCCGTCACTGAGTCATAACCAGCTAGAGCACTGAGTGATATTTTGTTTTCAAATGCTCAGAATCCTCAAATGGTTTCCTTTAGAGGTGCATAAAATATTATTATTTTTTCAGCAAACTATTTCATTTTAAAAACTTAAAACTAATAGTTACATTTGGTTAATTTAGGGAGTTGAAGGCATCTTTTTCCTTTCCATAAAAGGAAACAGAGGCCAGCAAATAACAACTTGAACTGAATTAATTTTTGTTCATGTTAACAATTTCTCTGTTTGTTGGAGGGCTTTTTCTGTGGGTGCTTTACATGCTTAACCATGATGATGTTCTTTGTAGATTTATGAACTGTCTGGGAAAGCATTCTGTTTTAATTTCTCACAGCAAAACAGTGTCTTGAATGTATGGCTTCTTAATGCATATGACCATGAAGATGTAATTCTAAACATTTATGTATACTATGATTAAAAGAACAAAAAGCATGCCATATTCATTCACGTAGATTCTCTTAGCTGCATTATCCATGGAGAATAATAAATGCCCCAAATTGTTGGAAAAAATCTGAAATTAGGTTGAATAAACATTTAAAAGTAATTCTATTAATATCAGAAATCATTTGCCTTTCTGTGGGAACTCATTAAAAATTCAATACCTGTATTTGCTCTGAAAAAAATGAAATAAGCATATACAGGATCTGTATGCTGAAAGTTATAAAATGCTAATTTTTTATGCTAATGAAAGAAATCAAAGATGACCTAAATACCTAGAGACATACCATGTTCATGGATTGGAAGAGTCACCATATTAAAGATGTCCATTCTCTTCCAAATTGATCTTAGATTTATGTCATTCTTACCAAAGTGTCAGAAATGTTTTTTTTTTTGTTGTTGTTGTTGTTTGGTTGGTTGTTTTTTGTGGTAGAAACAGTTAAACTTACTCTAAAATTCCTCTGGAAAAGGAATGGCCATAAAATGGCCAAAACAACTTTGAAAAAGGAAAAGAAAATTGGAAAATTACTCCTCCTTATGTTAAGCCCTACTATATAAGCTGCAGTAATCAAGAGATTGTAGTATTGGAGATGGGTAGACAACAAATAGATGAGGAAAGCAGAATAGAGGACTCAGAAACAAGCCATACAGAGTGCTCAGTTTTTGACAAAGGAGAAAGACAGTTCAAGTCAGGAGGGATTGCTTTTTAGACAAATGATGCTGAAGCAACTGGACATCCATTGGCACCAAACAAAAAAAAAAGAATCTTGAACTAAGCCTTACACCTGATACAAAAATTAACTCAAAATGGATCATGGATTTAATGTAAAACATTAAACTACACAACTTCTAGAAAAAACATAGAAAAACTTCAGGATATAGAACTAGGCAAATATGTGCACAGACATTTACCTGAAGAGAGTATATAGATGGCAAATAGCATATGAAATAATGTCTGACATCACTGGCCATCAGAGAGATGTGAATTAAAACCATATAACTAAAAGAGTTATCATTACATACCATTTGAATGGCTAAAATAAAAAGTAATAACAGCAAATGCTAGTGAGGATACTGAAAAATTGCACCATATCTGCATTACTGGTCCAGCCACTCTGGAAAATAGTTTGGCACTTCCACTTAAAAAATAAAAATGGAGGTGCATTCTTGGGCATATAGCTCAGAGAGATAAACCCTTGTACATTATGTTAAGATCAGCTTTGTTTGTGATAACCAGAAAGTGCCTAAATGTCTTTTGGTAGTTGAACAAACTGTAGTACATCCGTATCACCCATATCCAATAATACTTAGTGATAAAAAGGCACAGATGATTGATACATAAAACAAAACATGGATGAACCTTAAAATTTTGTTGAGTGAAAAAAAATTCCATTTATAAAATAGTCATGAAGTAACAGCTGTAGAGACAGAGAACAGATTAGTGGTTATGAGGGGTTAGGGATGGGATGTGAGTGGCTATAGACGGGGTAAAGCATGGGGGAGCCTTATAGTGATGATATATAGAATTTGGTGGCAGTTCTGCAAAGTGACATGTAAAATTGCATAGTTACACGTGTGTACACACACAAAATGAGCCCATATGTAACAGGTAAAATCTGAATCAGAAGAGTGTGTTGGGGGCACCTGGATGGCTCAGTTGGTTGGGTGACTGACTCTTGATTTTTGGCTCAGGTCATGATCTCAGTGTTGTGGGATCGAGCCCCATGTGGGCTCTGCACTGGCGCTCAGCACGGAGTCTGCTTGTCTCTCCCCCTGGTTGCATTCTCCCTCCTTCCACTTGTGCTCCCCCAATAGATATATAGATATGTAGATAGATAAAATCTTTAAAAAAAAAAAAAAAAGAAGTGCACATTGTACTGTTGTCAGTTTCCTGGTTCTGATACTGTGGTATAGTTATATAAGATGTTAATACTGGGAGAGGGTACGTGGAACTTACCTGTACATTTCTTTGTGCTTTCTTGGAAATTGATAAGGACTTCAGAATTACAAGTTTGTTTTTTTTTTAAGATTTTATTTATTTGACAGAGAGAGAGAGAGAGAGAGAGAGAGATCACAAGCAGGGAGACAGGCGGGCAGAGAGAGAGGAGGAAGCAGGAAGCAGGCTCCCTGCTGAGCAGAGAGCCTGATGTGGGGCGCGATCCCAGGACCCTGAGATCATGACCTGAGCCGAAGGCAGAGACTTAACCCACTGAGCCACCCAGGCATCCCCAGAATTACGAGTTTTAAAAAAATAAATCTGGGGGTGCCTGGGTGGCTCAATGGGTTAAAACCTCTGCCTTCGGCTCAGGTCGTGATCCCAGGGTCCTGGGATCGCGCCCCACATTAGGCTCTCTGCTTAGCAGGGAGCCTGCTTCCTCCTCTCTCTCTCTGCCTGCCTCTCTGCCTGCTTGTGATCTCTGTCTGTCAAATGAAAAAATAAATAAATAAAATCTTTAAGAAAAAATAATAAATCTGATGGTTCATCTTCACATCTTAAAAAAAAATTGCAGCTTCTTAGTTATCATTTTTCAGTGTATGCTTGATGCTGTCACATTGTAGTCTCAAGGTATAATGATACACTTATCATGATTTAGGGTTTTGTAATCTGATAGATCTTATGAAAAAATTAAAGGAAATATACATTTCCTTCTTCTTTATCCTCAGTTCTTATTTTCAAAATCAGCGAATTCCTGAGTTTTTGTGGAGCTATTGCCTGATTTAAGAAAAACTCCTATAGTCAGTTATTAGCCATTATTTTTTTAACTAAAGAGTAATTGTTTTGAAAATAGTACTGCTCTCATGTATGTTTTCTGTGTGGCTGGTGCCGTTGAGCTGTAGCAACACGTGTGCAGAGATGGACCTGAATATATCACAAAAGGTGAAAGGGGTTTCCAGAAGCCTATAGGGTATATTTTTACAGCTTCTTAATGACTTAGGTGTTGGTTTAGCTTGAGATTCAGTATACATGAAACTAGAGAACATAACTGAACAGATTGCAAAAATAACAGTGGATATGGTTGCTGTGTTAGAGTGAAAGAGTTAAAATCAGGCCAAGGAATGTAATGAAAAAATGGCCAACAATTCTGACGAAGTTTACTTTATATTAAAGTTCCTGGATAAGGGGTACCTGGATGGCTCAGTTAAGCATCTGACCCTTGATTTTTTGGCTCACGTCGTGATCTCAGGGTTGTGAGATCAAACCCTGCATAGGTCTCTACACTGGCTCTGGAGCCTGCTTAATACTCTCTTTTTTCCCTCTCCCTCTGCCCCTTCCCCTGCTCTCACATCCCCCCTCTCTCAAATAAATAAGTGAATCTTTAAAAAAACAACTTTTAGATGGTTAACAAATGACTTAGAAATGGCAGCCCTTTCCAAGTAGCTATTGTATTTTGATACACAGTGATAAGTGTAGACATTTCATGTTACAGACTGAAGTGGCCATTTTTGTGGGATGAAGTTTCCAAAGAACATTTTGGAATATTGAAGGTTGGGAGTATTATAAGACATTTTTCCTCTCACAAATTAAAGTTTTTTGATCCCCATAGTTGCCAAGCATACAGATTCTAATGAAGAATTAAGATCCAAGTGTCTGAATTCCCTGTAAATTAGAAACATTGAGGTTATTAAAAGTATCAAAAATTGGGCCGCCTGGTTGGCTCAGTTGGTTAAGCAGATGCTTTCAGCTTGGGTCACGATCCCAGAGTCCTGGGATTGAGACCCACATCAGGCTCCCTGCTCAGTGGGGAGTCTGCTTCTCCCTCTCACTCTCACTCTGTGCACTCTCCCTCTCCCTCAAATAAATAAATAAAATCTTTTAAAAGAAAGGTATATCAAAAATTATTTTTCTATTTAAATTTACTGTAATTTAATAAGAAAGAAATGATCTGAACACAGGGCAGCATGGATTGCAATTGATTTAGCTTAACCATGTTCTCTTTTGATTAAAAAGTGAAAGTCTTAAAATATTTAGAAAGTTCTTAGGTTTGTGTCACTCAGCAACCTAGAGTTTAATGACCCTTTAGAGGCTGATAAACACTTCATTTTTGCAGCAGGCATTGCTAAATTAAGTTTAAAGAAGGCAGCGAGAGAACATCAAAACACCTCTCTTATTGCTTCATTTAAAATTTATTACATTCTTCATCTGGGTATCCAGAGTATGATATTCTGAATTCTTTTCAGCACCAGTCAACAGAAAAGATGTGCAGATGACATTGGAAAGTTATTTGCTAGCCTTTCTACAGGTACTAACCTCACCCAACCTGAGTCCTGGCCTTGAGATCGGATTGGACCCAACTGCACATCTGCCATTTGATAATCCCAAGGTGTCTTAAGCACTGGAGGATTCTAGATATCTGGGTTACACACATGGCTAGATGAACCAATTCTAATTTTGTTAGCACCATTATTTCTGCATTTATTATAAATGGAAGAAAAAAGACTGGCACGTTCCAAATTTTTTTCATACTTTGCAGGTTACCATAAAACATCATATGGTGTTGAGTTCATGTTGAATAAAGTATGTCATAGAATTCAAAACAGCTAGGTAGCTCAGAGTGTTTGATGAGGTTATAATGTATCCCTGTGTTGAGAGGTAACACAAATCCTCATTTCACAGCTGGAAAAACTTAAACACCCTGAGAGTGGGTGGTTTGCTGGCGATCAAGCTGGAAAGCTCGCTCTGCACTCTGAACTTTGACTTTCACATCTTGTGCAATCTAATGATTGAAAACATGAGCGTGACCTGAATTAAAAAGAAATGTGCAGGAGGCCGTGTACTGTAATTTCATCTTCATTATAGTGCATTGGGTGTGCAGATGCTGCCATTCTAGAAGGAGCAGACTCAGGATCCAGCATTGGGTAGAATTGTATAGTTTCTCCGTTGCTGCCACTAGGAGAAGCTGCCATCCTTTTAGTTGGTTTGCACCAGTTGGAATCTGTGAGCGTTGTGGAGAAAGGACTCATGCTCAGGTATTTTTTTCAGAAGGATCTAGAAAGAAGACAAATGAATCCTAGGAGGGCAGTAGTCAGTGTCACCCAGTGCCGGGTCTGGTAGGGACCATGGGCAGCGTTTGGAATAGTTGAGGCATGAGGTCAGGCAACTACATGCTGGAAGTCTTTAGGACCTTTAATTGGTAGTACTCGCTTATTGCTAATACTTTGTGATATCCTTTTCCTGTCTCGGAATGGGAATTTCCAACACATTGCAACCCATCTATGCACAAAAAATTTTTAAAGTCAATATAATGTCCTAGCTGTTAATAAAAGGACAGCCATTTGTAGTTTTTCCTGTTTGTTGCTCTGGCAGAACTGTACTAGGTGTCATGAGATGATTCGATGCTTACACAATGGGAAAGCTGGTGACTCGCACACTGGGGGCAGTGGTGTTGTCACTGATGCAACTTTCAGAAATGGTAAACAATTACTGAGAAAGATCCAAATGAAGCAAACCTGAAGTGATTCTTTAAACATCAATGGTATCTGTATTTCTGGAAAACTTAGCATGCATTCAAGTCAAGCACAAGGATTGTGTTTTTGTGTAAAGCAGAGATGCGTTTCTAAGCTCAAATAACATGGAAAAAGTTGTTTGTTTTTACTGATGTTAACTCTAGCGCTTTTGAAATCTGTGAAGGGTGCGGGACTATATACTGTCCCACGTACCACATGACGTCCAGTGTCGCTGCTGCCTGCCCGCATGCTGCCAGAGGTACAGCAGGCTGAGAGGCTGCACACATTTCTGATTCCTGCTAAGGTGAGATACTCTTCCCATTGAGAACTACTGTTCATTTCCTGCTGCCTTTGAAGATTTTCTTACTTTTCGGGGAAGTCATACTCTCATACCTTCTCTTGATTTCTCCCGCTCTCTTTAGATCTAGCGGTGTTGTGGGTGGGGAGAAAGAAGACTGTCGTTGGAAGTAGTGGAGAGTCTTTTGATGATTTTTGCATTAATTTATGAGGAAGTGGGTCTCTACCCTTGATAGTGCTTTCGCCCCTGAAAAACCATTGGCCTGACTTCATTTTCTTCATTGTTAAGCTGGAGAGAATATTTAAAAACTGTTGTGAAAGGATTGTTCATTGGGATTTTTTTTTGACACCCCTAACTATTTCGTATTATTATAAAATTTCAAAGCCTGGCAACCACCTAGTTTTGGTGATCCAAGCAGATTTGGTCATTGACAGCCGAATGTGTCTCTGCAATTTACAGTGTTGCTCTATTTGGCTAGTGTGTACCAGCAACCAAGCTAATGGAGTAGACATAGTATTTGCCACAATATAATAACAGTGACTTGTTATACATTGACCCCAAATAATGTTAGTCACATTACATTTCATGATTTCATGAAGGTCCACTCCTCTACATGCCACATCTCCTCCACTGATCCCCAGAGCCAAGGTTGTTCAGGGTGCCTGATCCCCAAATTCAGTACATTGGACTAGGTTGGACACCAATCCCAAGCTGGCCTGTTGGTTTCTCCTCTTGGCAACTGGTATTATAAGAGAGAGAGAAGGAGAGGGAAAGGAGGAGGGGAAAGAGAGGGAGAGGAAGGGGAGAGAGAAAGAGAAAGATTTGTTTCCTTTGTGTAGTAGACTTTGGTGTTAGAACTAAAATAAGGTATTGGCATGGCTGGTTCTTTCAGAGGACTGAGGAAAGGAACTATTCCAGGCCTCTCTCCTTGGCTTGTAGACAGCCATCTTCACATTGTCTTTCTTCTATTTGTATCTATCTCTGCCTATAAATTTCCCCTTTTTATAGGGTTACCAATAAGGATACCAGTAAGACATTGGATTAGGGCCCATCTTGATGGTCTCATTTAAACATAATTACCTCTGTTAAGACCATATCTTCAAATAATGTCACATTCTGAGGGACTGGGGTTTAGGAGTTCAACATATCTTTTTTAGAGGTGTGGGGGTCACAATTCAACCTATCAGAGATGTTCTAAGCCTGTATCTTACCATGTGGACTGGGGAGAACAGGAGGATGATTTGCAGAGAAAAAAAAAAAAAAGGCACAAACAAGACATTGGCAGAAGTAATTTCATGGATTCCTGACTTGTTATTTCCATTTTTTTCTGGAGCTCACTTGTATTCCTAGTGTTGGGTTTCAATGAACTACCATTGTGGCCTTCCAGTACACTCCTCTTGTTTAAGTTTGTTTAAGCTGATTCTGTTATTTTTTTTAGCCAAGGGATGCTAATTAATAGAGAACCAAACTGAGACCCATATTGTAGTATGCTACTTTAAGGAACTAGGGATTACCGTGTAGTTTTTGTGAGGCAGTCACTGGGTAGATAAACTGCAAAAAGGAAGCAGGAAGTACCGTTAGAAGCCTGCTGTAATCAAATCATGAGGTAGTGGAGAGAAGATTGGAAAGTAGCCAATAGATCTTGGTTCTCTTCAGAGTACCTGTTACTGTATTTTATGGACTAAATGTTTGTGTTTCCCCAGAATTCATGTGCTGAACTCCTAAAGCCCAATGTGATATTTTAGGAGGTGGAGACTTTAGGAGGTAATTCAGTCATGAGGGTGGAGCCCTCACAAAATAGATTAGTGCCCTTTGAGGAAAGGACACGAAAGCTTGCTTCTCTCTTTTCTCTGCCATGTGAGGATTCAGTGAGATGACCTCCCTGCCTTAAGCAAACCAGGAAGCAGGCCTT
Source organism: Taxidea taxus jeffersonii (assembly GCA_003697995.1). Taxonomy (NCBI): domain Eukaryota; kingdom Metazoa; phylum Chordata; class Mammalia; order Carnivora; family Mustelidae; genus Taxidea; species Taxidea taxus. The sequence continues at coordinate 10,553 of RCUC01148270.1, read as the reverse complement.
CACCAGACACTAGATCTGCCTAGGTTAGCCACTCATTTGGTGGTGGTATTACCAGAACTGCCTGAACTGACTAAGGCATTGTACAAACTCTGTCATTTAATTAGGCCTGAATTAAAGATGTGGGCTAAAGAGATTCAAAGAAAGGAGGGTAGTGAGGAGTCCATGGTAACTTTGAACATTCTGTCTTGGGCAGCAGGGCTGATGGGTTGGATTTTAACCAGCCAGAGGACTGTCTGTGTTTGAGGAAGGACTCTGAGTTTTGATCTGGGAGTGCTGAATTGGAGGGCCTGCAGGATAGTCCGATGGAGATTGCCAGCAAAGAAGGTGCATGTGGTAACTGAGTGTAGGTGCTGGAAACTTTACAGCCTATAGTGGTGGTTGAAGCCATGTTGACTGAAAGAGATCACCAGGGACTAGAAGAGAGAATCCTAGAACGGTCATTTAGGAGCATCACCATTTGAGGGGCAATCAAAAGAGGATCTGCAAAGAAGACTTAAGGTAGAGAAGCAACCATCTCATGTAGCAGTTAGGTTTCAGTAGACTCAACAAACATGGCACAATGGTGACCAAAGTTATGAAGCAGTGTTACTGTGCACTGAAGCAAGACTCATGCATTGGGAAAACTGAGGCAATACAGATTGTTCCTTCAAGACTGCAAGAAGGGGGACGCCTGGGTGGCTCAGTTGGTTAAGCGGCTGCCTTCGGCTCAGGTCATGATCCCGGCGTCCTGGGACCGAGTCCCACATCGGGCTCCTTGCTCGGCAGGAAGCCTGCTTCTCCCTCTGCCTCTGCCTGTCACTCTGCCTGCCTGTGCTTGTTCACTCTCTCTCCCTCTCTCTCTGACAAATAAATAAATAAAATCTTTTTAAAAAAAATAAAAAAAAAAGACTGCAAGAAGGGAAGAGAATGAGTGCTCACAAGGAAGGCAGGATAGAAGGAATGTTCCTACATGAAGGGAGAAATCCATATTCCTTCCAAGATATGCTACTTAAAATAGCCATTATTCATTGCGGAGTGTCTGGCGAAATGCTCTGTGTACATTATTATCTCATGTAACCCTTCCACAGACCTGGGAAACGAGAGAAAGTGAAGCAGGTAAACTCTTCCTGCCCTACTGCAAATTCATGCAGCTTTTACAGTGTCCAGCCAGTAAAGTAGCCCAATGTGTCTGAATGCCAGGTCACCCTGTCTCTCACACCCTGAAAAATACAACAGAATGAATTCAAAGAATCAGCTAATTATAAGAAAATGTGGGAAAGGAATTTAGGCCGTCTTCTGGAATTTATAAGGTGGGATTTGGCAAACATACTACATTATTGAATTAAATGAACAATAATAAGTTGAAAAAAAATTGTAAATGTCAGTAAGAGGCACAGGGGTCCCATTTAGAATGAAACTGGCTCCAGGGTTAAATGTGTAAATGAAATAATATGGGTGGAAATTAGAGATTCACTTGGGTGGGGATCAGGGAAAAAGAATCAGGTAATGGAAATTTAAATGAGCACTTTCAATAAAGGTCAGTAATATAAGAAGGGTCCCCAATAAGAGAACAACTAACCAACCTTGACACGCTTGTCAGAAAGCAAGAAAGGCATGAGTTTGAACCTGAACTAGGAAATGAGAAAGTCAAAGATGAATGCAGGAAAACTGAGTAGAAAGCGTATCATGAAAGAGAACCTCCCCTCACCCCACACTTGATGAATATCTATTAAGAGAGAGGAAAGGGAAGAAGTTAATAAAAAGTTGTTCTCCACTGGGGAAGTCAAATGAAAGTGTAACATGAATGCACATCACATCTTTTCTGCTATGTGTAAAAGGGCGCTTGTAAAATAAAGCCATGCAGATCGTAGATTGAAAATTATCTATCATTTATTGTAGTAATGTCTACTCATATTCCCTACCTGCCTGACCAGGAAGCCTGACCTGTTTCCCAACAACCCAACCACTTCTTACTCATTCGGCATCCTTCTCAGGGCCTAATCCACTGAATATGTAGTAGTCCTCCATAAATACCCGTTAATTCTGTGTGTTCTTTCCTTTCCATTTGACGCTGGAAATTTAAGAGATTAAGGTCTTCGTTAGAGGACTTTAGGTACTTGATCAACAATTCATTAGCTCAGTAAAAGAAACACTATTTTCAACTAAGAACTAGGAAGTCTTAAGTTTACATTAGATTTTCACATTATTAGAAGTGCTGTTGATTATCCCTTGTTTTTTGATGACAAATTTGTATTTCTCTTTATTTTCTTCTTATTTTTAGGCCAAGATGTCCTATTGGGAAACTTATTAGATACCTTTATATTTAAGTGTAACTTTGTCAAATTGATATAAGACTATATGTTACATAAGAGAACAGTATTCTATTTTGTTGTTTGTTTTGAACTTTTTTTTTAAGATTTTATTTATTTGACAGAGAAAAATCACAAGTAGGCAGAGAGACAGGCAGAGAGAGAGAAGCAGGCTCCCTGCTGACCAAAGAGCCCGATGCAGGGCTTGATCCCAGGACCCTGAGATTATGACCTGAGCTGAAGGCAGAGGCTTAATCCACTGAGCCACCCAGGCGCCCCTTGTTTTGAACTTCTAATTGAAGGTGGACATGCATACAGGCACCTGCATTATATTTAAGTGCTTCTTAACTTGCAGTGTCCTCTGTTTATTGAATAGCTTCATAGCAGAGTGAGTTTGTCCTGCTTCTTGCATTTTAATGGATCGTGAGATTCACTTCTAGGTCTTCCTAATGTGCATTTGCTAAAGGACCAAAAGGGCAATGTTAATATTCAAATAACTCAAAAAAAGGAATACCATTTACCTAGGACCAACTAGAAGTAAGGCATATGGGGCTTTTGGTATACTACTCAATATTTGGAGGTTTTAACTTTTTGATTCCAGGGTAGGAATCTTATGCACTTGAAACTTTCTTTGATAGAGGTTTTTCGGTTGAGCTTAACTCATATGCAAGGTAGGAATAGTTTGCTACTGCTGCCTCTAGAGACCATTTAAAGACCATTATTTCATCGTAGCTTTGAGAGTTCTCCCCCCAGTTCCCCAGTTGAATCTAGGTGAGAAATGGATGTGAATTTAAAAAGGTACATGAGCTCCTTAATCCTTAGGAGAAGCTCTGCTAAATTAGTTTCAGCAGACGCCTTGGGATGTCCTTCTGTGGTGCTATTGATTCTTTCAAGAATCTTAGATAATTTGGCCAAACGGGAGCACCCCTTTATAATCTTAAGCCTATTAACAAATGGAATCCTGTTCAGTATATGCCATGATAGTTGAGCAATCCACGTAGTCCATCAAAATCCTATTTTGACACATCTACATAATCCCTTTAGTCTATTTTTAGATTTATTAAGTGCTTTTCATTCCATTGGTGAAAAAGCTTTCATTTAAGAAATTATTTCCACATGACCGTGGAGGCTTTCCATTGTAGGTTAACAGTAGTTAACATGTTGCACAGGAATGCTATCCTTAGAGCTGGGAGAGTCTCAGGGCTGGTAATAGAACCTTTTCATTTTATAGTCACAAACTCCGAGAGTTGCCATGACTTATTCCACTGGTCAGGCAAGGTCAGTTCTGACCCTTAGGCCCTGTGATTTTACCTGCATCAGGTTGACCCTTGAATATCTATGGACTTTCAGATCTTTGCCAAAGATCTTTCCGTTGCTTGGCATGAGAGCTGCAAAGGAAGCGGTATTTTCGTCCTGGATATTCTTGTTTTAAGTTTTCAAAGGGAGATTTATGACTTTTTTTTCCTCCTTGGGGTGGGAAGAAGGCTGTGTTAAAGGAAAAGGAGACTCAGAAATGCTACCATGCAGTTAATAAGAAGGAGAAAGATGGCCACATTGGAGGCATGTCCGTCTGTCGAGTACCAGAATCCCGTAGCACAGACACAAGCAGCTGGGAGCCCTGGCAGCCGCAGACCCTTCGCTTTCTCTCACCGTTGTCTCCATCAGGACTCAAGGTCTTGTTATCTAACCATTTCTCATATCTAACCAGTCTTTATGCTGGACTATTTTTACTCATTCAGTGTGCATAGGTACCTTTTTTGCTGATTAAAGAAATTCAGAAAGGAAAGAGGGAGAAGTTCTTTTTATAGTCTATTCCAGGGTCCCCTATATTAAAGTTTTTTTTTTTTTTTTAATTAATATGCCTTTGATTTTAACTCTCTCCCACCTCTTGTCCAAGCCTTTTTCTGACACACTCTGCTTAGGGACTATCTATATAAGATAGGCTAAGCAAATATACTTTAGGAAGAAAACTGTTTTTCAGAAGTCACTTTCTTTCTCTTGTAGGGGATTGACCTGCTTACGAGATCCGCTAGAGGCGGACACCCTGTGTTAGGTAGCATACAGTAGTCTCGGCTTTAGCATGGGGGACATTCTTGGTTTTGACTTCCTCAGGTACCGTCCAGAGAGGTTCAAGCCATGTAATGAAATGTTGAGTCCCAAATTCGGGTCATGCGCTGGTGGTGGGCTGGAGCAGGGGCTTAGGCAAGGTGTGAACCCCCAGACTCCCAGCTGCAGCCATCTGCACCAGCAAGAGCTCTGTGGAATGAACACTCTTGTCCTAAGCACTCTACTCCTCTCAAAGTCATATGTTTCTGTTCCTTGTGAAAAAGTCCCAGAAAAGGGGGCGCCTGGGTGGCTCAGTGGGTTGAAGCCTCTGCCTTCGGCTCAGGTCGTAATCTCGGGGTCCTGGGATCGAGCCCCGCGTCGGGCTCTCTGCTTGGCAGGAGCCTGCTTCCTTCCTCTCTCTCTGCCTGCCTCTCTGCCTGCTTGGGATCTCTGTCTGTCAAGTAAATAAATAAAATATTAAAAAAAAAAAAGTCCTAGAAAAGAAAAGGGCCACCTGCAAATGCTATCATTTGTCTGTAAACGTGGGGACTCATTAAAATGTTGCTAGGTAGCCCTACCCTTATTAATGTCAATGTGCTCAATTTATAGTACATGCACAATCAATTATTTGTCTATTGACTTCATCTTTCCTAGGAAGCAGAACGGTGGTTTTCAACTCTGGCTGCTGCTCTTTGGGAATCATGTTGGAGTCTGTAGATTTGGCATTGGGCCATACATCTGTAGACTTAAAAGCTCCCTAGGTGATTCTGATGTATGGCCATGGTTAAAAACCACTGAAATAGACTAGAGCATGCAGATCAAAGAGTTCAGGGGAAATACGCCACTACTCTGATTAATTCCGCAGGAACAGGTATAGAGGCTGTTGCTTAGAGTCAGGGAGTGAGTTCAGAAGCCCCAGGGAGTTGGCAGGCTGGTTGGCAATGAGAAGTTAAGCTATGAAGGATTTAGCTCGGTTAGGCTCCTTCTCCTAATTCCACTTTGACTTAAAATAGAGACTCAACTTATCCTGAAGTAGTTGTGAATCGGAGTCTGCTCTTCTCTGCTACTAAAAAGCAAAAATATATGATGCTTTTAGAAAAGTCATTCTCCACTCCACTAGAAGGTACTGAACCAGTGTAGTGTGTTTTTCATATATTATTCCCAACCACCACCTCCCCTCCAGATAATGAATGTGACCAAATAAACTGAAATTTCCCCCTCCCCCTATTCTTGGAAATTTACAGCATCATTAGCATATCAAAAGATGTGAGAGTCCTGCTGCTAGCGAAACAAAAAAACTTTTTAAAACTTTGAGTTAAACAAACTTATTTGCATAAGAAGAAACTTTTTGCTTCTTTACCTACTACGAGACACTTTTCCCCTAACACCAGTTTTGGAAAGACTGGCCAAGTCATTTTGATTCGGTAATTTCCTTACAGTTAATTTCTGACAGATGAACCTCTTTTTAAAATCTCCTTTGAAGTGGGACTGAATTAACAAATGGAAGGCTTGGCAGAGCAGTTTACTAATTCATAACTATATCCCTCTGCTTTCTTTGTGTTGCTAAGTACTATAATCTTTGACCCGAAAGGAAGAATACTGCTAACAAGTAAATATTTAAAAGGCCCCATGAAGTATAATGTGCATGAGTTTGTGCCTGGGGAGCCGTCTGCTGGATGAAAGAAATGACTCACTTTTCATCTCCTAAATGGGCTGTTGTTTTACAGTAGGTTGAAAGGAAGTATTTTCTCTTTTTATTTTTAGGTTTAGTTAGCCATTCACTTCACTGATTTGAAAGTGGCATGGTAAGTCATGATGCCTAAGTGTGTCAGTGCCCTGAACAAGTGAGTTAGCGTTCCTGTGAACGAATGACCTCTGACCAAAGACTACCAAAGACTACTTGGAACTGTTCGAGGAAACGGAAACTTGAGTCATGGATGTGCTTGAAGAGTAGCAAGGGGGACTCGCCGACTCCAGAGCCAGCCCTGACGTGTGGCAGAGCAGGCAGAGCCCAGATAGGGTTCTAAGGGACTAAGGCTCCAGTCCGCACTGGGCCACTGACCACCTCGGGGACAGCGGTCTCATGACCAAATGTCCCTTCTGCGCATAATGGGAGGTGTGAATTATGTGGTGTTAGCATAGCTTCCAGCTTTAAGATTAACGAGTCTTTGAATTCTGATTTTCTGGTTTGTGTGGAAGTGGGTGTGTGTGTTTTAATGACCTTCAGATGGGATTCATCAGGGCTTCATGAAATGAATCTTTATTTTTTAGGTTTGAAGTGAATTGCTCTGACAGAATTTGACTAGGGGAGTCCATAACGGAAAGTGAGGAAGCAACTAACTTTGATTTATAAAGCTGTGGGCTGCTGATTTTCTATGCTTGTGGCATTTGGTATGTAGAATGATGCAGATGTAATCCTTTTGAGAAAAGGTTCATTACTGTTTACAGGCAAATGTTCTATTTTTATTTATTTATTTATTTTCAAAAGCTATAAAATAGTTTCTAGCTACCTTGGTTGATATGCCTTACTATGTTTTTTTTTTAAGGAAAATATTTAGATCACCCTGCTGAAATATATGCTGGGTATTTCTCCTTAAGGAATAGCAACCCGCATATCTGAAACTTTGTAATTTTTAACTCTTGCTACAGAGTTTCTGACGTCATTATTGTATAAACTTGTGTTCTCTTATTTTCATTCAGTGGTTTTCTTTCATGCAACCTAGGTTGACAAGTACTGTGAAATGTTGGTGCTGTGCTTAGAAATTACCTATGTATTCTTTAAAAGTGGTAACCTGCTTTATCTGGCATTATGGTTGGGGAGCAAGTAAGTGCCATTTTCTTAAGGGTCATGATTAATTCTCTTTAGTTTTATTTATGACCATGAGTGTCGGAGAATAACTATGTAAGAAAAAAAACCAAAATATTTCATACGGTAACTTTCAAAGTTAAATATTTGAAAATTTCTGTTATTTTATCTTTTTTCTGCAGCTTAAGCCACGAGGTACTATTTACTACCAGTATTTCCTTCTTGAAAAACTTCTATCAGTAGTCCTTTACCTATTCTTTTTTTTTTTTTTTTTCCCCTGTCTGTATCCTGTAAATTCTTACGTTCAAATAGATATATCTGACAATAATGGTTTTGGTCAGCTGTAGGTCTGACTCATACCCTCACTAGGTGGTGATATTGCTCTTCTGGCTTTTTGTGTTTTTCTTTTCCCCCCCCGTAGGTGGCGATATTGCTCTTGTTTTTTGGTCTTTTTCTATGGGGTTCAGAGAGGCATGCTCAAGACCAACTTGTCAATAAATATGTGTTGAGATCAAGATTGGAATCCAGCTTTCCCTCATTCACATATTTGTGCTTTTTGGTTCTCTGTCATACTGGCATGTTTTGGGGAGGGACGGGAAGGAGGAGGAAAGGAATAAAGCCTTATTTCTTATTATCTATTAAGCACATTTTTAGTGAATGCCCACACACTTAAAATTGTTCTTCTCAAGGAATTGTTCCTTGTTGGTGGACAGGAGAAAGGATAACAGGGTACCTAAGGCACACTAAGGAATCCTGTGGGGCCAGCTTTGTGGCACCATGTGAGCTTTCAGGATGGAGTGAATAAATAGTAGTTACTTGGCAGGTCTGAAGTGATGCTACAGAGGAAGGGGCACTGAGACCAGTCTAGAAGGGCAAGGTGGAGTTTACAGTGGCGTCCTAACTCAAAGGCTGAAAGCCTGGATTTAGTTATCCATGGTGGCTAGAGAGCTGGGGTTGACGGGATCGGGGCTGTGGTTTGAGGCAGATGTGGCAGGGTGTCTCGGCCAGAATGAACCATGGAGGTGGATCCAGCCAAGGTGGAGTGCTGCTGGAGCTTTCCCTAGGGAAGGAGGGAGAAAGGCGGAGGGACATTTGACTCCTCTCAGCCTTATTCAGACTCGGTTTTGTTCAGATGGAGGTTATTATCTTTGCCTTGGTAGCAAGGTGGGAGTCGGGCTTAAAAGGAAACCTGATGGTTTGAACAGCCAGGATCTTGTAGAGAAACAAGATCCTCCTGGAGGTGGGCAGTGGAACCTGTGGTGAGGTGATTCTTGCCATTTATGAGGTGGATCCAGACAAACAGGATTAGAGGAGGTGTCGGTCCGGGTGAGGAAGAGGGAGTGGAGGTGGGGGCGTGCCCAGGGGGGAAGCCAAGTAGAGCCCTGACTTCCAGCTAAGAGGAAGGTTGAAAATGCAAAGTAGGGAGCAAATTCAGGCCGTAGACAGCGATCAGGAGGCAGGGATGAACCAGGAGTGGGAAGATGGGATCCATGAGGTTTTGAGGTGACGGGGAGGGACAAGGAAGGGGTGGGCAGGGCATCTCCCAGCTGAGTGGAGGGCTTGCCTGGCCTCTGCATAGTCTGGGCCAAGCAGGGAGAGGTTTGTCCTCCCATTTGTTGCTTCCCTGGACAACTTGGAAAGTGATTCCTAACCTGGGGGCCACACATTAGGTTGCCCCTCAGGTAGGTGTGTGTGTATGGGGGCAGCAAACTTGGCTGACAGGCTCCCCCAAGTGATCCCTGGGCCCTTTCTCCAGAGGTTCTGTGTGTCTGTGTGAGGCCCCGGGGTCTGTATTTTAATAAGTACCTCTAGACCATGCTGCTTATCAGGTAGGCTTGAGAAACACTGATCTGGGGGCCTGGGTATGTTTCAGGCTAGACACTGGCCTCTAATACTTTTTTAGGTCCTCACCAGTGCTGCCATTTTAAGTACAAGAGATGCTTCTGAATTTTATTCTGTAGGTTATTGAGGTGAATGGATACCTGGCTGTTTTTAGGTTCCTTTGCTGGTTCCTAACCTAGTCCTCGCCTGTGTTTGAAGACAAATCCCACTTTCCCGTGAATCCCCCTAAGCCTCCGCAGCCTGGGGCTTCATGGAAGGTGGGTTCTGTTCTGCCACCACCTACTGGTCAACAGCCTGCAAACCATGTAGTGTTTTGAGAACTGTTTCCAGAACTGCCTCCGGATGTGAGACGCATTGCAAGCATGATTCTCAGTGGGCCATAGATGAGGCACGAAGTCTTACTTCTAATAGAGCCATCTGCTCTAATTTAAACCTTTTACACGTAATGTTGCAAATCTGACACAATTAATTTCCTCTCTTCCAGAGCTTTTTCCAGCCCAGGTGTTAAAAATGTTAATAACACGTTTTGAGATTAGTTTGCTGTGTTAATCTCAGAAAGAATGTTTTTTTTACATGCTGCCTGTCTCTTCCAAGGACAGAGGATTCTGGTGATTCGGGGCGTGGTGAAGACAGATGGATTCACGTTTCAGAGCGTTGGAGAAGCTTGATCTCGGAACATTGCTTCACCTCTTATCATCAGTTGGTTTCCAGTGTATAGCTGTTGTGTACCATCATCATCATCATTTTAAACTGCACCTCAATCTGGGTCCCAACTTGGGCAATGACCTACACCATTCTGGCAATTTCTGAACATTTTGTGGTGAACCTATTGGGCTTAGGGCCACACAGTGTAAAGTGCTTAGATGCCATTCCTATAGGCATGGAGCTGGCATCACAGTGTGGCAGACAACCTCTCCAGTTCTTTGTTTCCTTATCTGCAGAGTGAAAGTGACAGGCTCATCTCAAAGATCTCCTTTGGTCCCAAGCTTCTGTACTTTAAACAATCAGCACAAAGCGTAGGATTTAGTTTTCCCAGTGACTGTGGAAGGCCGTGTCTGCCTGTTTTGTTGGGTGTCAGGCTTTCACATTCTGGGCACCACTGACACCAACATGTCATCAGGGCATTTCTGAGGAGGCTAATTTCATGCTTTGCATTCAGTGACCTTTTAAACACTTTTTAAAATTAGAATTGGAAAAATGGCAGGCTTCTTCCTTTTCTTTTAAATATTATTGATTGAAGCAGAACTAGCATTTAATATATTCTATTTATAAATAAGATATCAACTTTCTTAAAGATTAATTGGTTCTTAATTGGAGGTGGGGGTCATACCTTACATAAACCATGAAGATTTTTAAAAACATATGTGCCAAACAGGGGCACCTGGGTGGCTCAGTCAGTTAAGCACCTGCCTTCAGCTGTCTTGATCCAGGGTCCTGGGATCGAGCCCCACATCATGCTCCCTGCTCAGCTGGGGTGGGGGGATTGTCTGCTTCTCCCTCTGCCTCTGCCTCTCTCCCTGGCTTGTGTGCTCTCTCTCTCTCAAATAAATAAATAAATCTTAAAAAAAAAA
>ML106185.1:0-22488 GCA_003697995.1 Taxidea taxus jeffersonii | reverse complement strand
GTCAGTTGTCTTTTGGTTTTGTTGACTGTTTCCTTTGCTGTGCAAAGGAAACAGTCAACAAAACCAAAAGACAACTGACAGAATGGGAGAAGATATTTGCAAATGACATATCAGATAAAGGGCTAGTATCCAAAATCTACAAAGAGCTTAGCAAACTCAACACCCAAAGAACAAATAATCCAATCAAGAAATGGGCAGAGGACATGAACAGACATTTCTGCAAAGAAGACATCCAGATGGCCAACAGACACATGAAAAAGTGCTCCACATCACTGGGCATCAGGGAAATACAAATCAAAACCACAATGAGATACCACCTCACATCAGTCAGAATGGCTAAAATGAACAAGTCAGGAAATGACAGATGCTGGCGAGGATGTGGAGAAAAGGGGAACCCTCCTACACTGTTGGTGGGAATGCAAGCTGGTGCAACCACTCTGGAAAACAGCATGGAAGTTCCTCAAAAAATTGAAAATAGAGCTACCTTATGACCCAGCAATTGCACTACTGGGTATTTACCCTAAAGATACAAACGTAGTGATCCGAAGGGGCACGTGTACCCGAATGTTTATAGCAGCAATGTCCACAATAGCCAAGTTATGGAAAGAACCTAGATGTCCATCAACAGATGAATGGATAAAGAAGAGGTGGTATATATATACAATGGAATACTCTGCAGCCATCAAAAGAAATGAAATCTTACCATTTGTGACGATATGGATGGAACTAGAGCGTATTATGCTTAGCGAAATAAGTCAATTGGAGAAAGACAACTATCATATGATCTCCCTGATATGAGGAAGTGGAGATGCAACGGGAGTGGGGGTTAAGGAGGTGGGAAAAGAAAAAATGAAACAAGATGGGATCGGGAGGGAGACAAACCAAAAAAGACTCTTAATGTCATAAAACAAACTGAGGGGGGAAGCGGGGGGGTTGGGAGAGGTGGGTGGGGTTACATTATATGTTTAAATAAAAATAAAATAAAAAAACAAAAAAATGTAAGATAAAATAATATATTAAATGGGAATACATACACAATATAAAAAAATAGTATGTTCACAATTGCTTAAGTAATGAGGTTATCAAACAATAGGTACTACTGATCCCCTTTCCCTTTTTTTGGTGGGCAACAAAGCAGTTTATTGAGCCTTAGTACAAAGCTCCTGAAGAGGGAGGAGACCCAAGAGGGTTGCCCTACTTGATCCCTTTATTATAAAAAATATTGGTATGTGTGGAAATTCCTATGCATAGAAGAACATTTAGAACGCTATGTGCAAATTGGACTTGCCTTTGGGGGTTGGAAATACAGGTGATTTTTTCTCCTTGTTAATTTGTGTTTCCTCAAGTTTATACAAGAAACATATTGTGCTTACATAATAAAAATTATGGGGGGTTTTGGTTTGTTTTCTTTTTTTTTTAAGATTTTATTTATTTATTTGTGAGAGAGAGAGAGTGAGCGAGCACAGGCAGACAGAGTGGCAGGCAGAGGCAGAGGGAGAAGCAGGCTCCCTGCCGAGCAAGGAGCCCGATGTGGGACTTGATCCCAGGACGCTGGGATCATGACCTGAGCTGAAGGCAGCTGCTTAACCAACTGAGCCACCAGGCGCCCCTGGTTTGTTTTCTTTAAGAAAAGGCATGGTCAGATCTGGGTTGGTTTTTCCCTTATCCCCACCCCTAATGCCTTACTGCACATACACAAAGTAGTTGGAGGATTGTACGTTGTTGCCCCAAGGAGGGAGGAGTCACAGCCTGGGTCTGAGCAGAAGCTCTTGCTTGGTCCCACCCTCCAGTCACACAGCAGCTTCTGTTGGGTTTGGCGTGGTCACTGACCTGTTCTCTGCCTCACTCCCAAAATAGGGTGGTCTATTCCTTTCCTTCTCTGGTGTGCTTACCAACTGATCTCATTCTTGTTCCAGGATAATCAGGGACCATCCCAGCTAAAGGGGACCTGAGAAATCCCATCTCATTTTCCAGATGTGGGGGTGTTAACTCTTGGGTTGTGGATGACTTTTGCCCTGGGTTGTACCTTTCAAGGAGGGGAAATCTCTGTCCCTTGGCCAGGTCTCCAGCCTTCTAGTTAATATCCTCTAGCTGGAGGGCAAAGGCAATAGGGATGTCCCTGTTTATGTTTATAAAGTGCAGTGGTATTTTAACCAAATCATTAACAATTTTATTAAAAGAAAGAAAGCCATCAGCAGCAATGATCAGAAGGTGGCCATTAGAGTCACAGCTCAGTGAAACTGTCTCCCTGGGGATTCATCAAGCAGGATTTTGTGCTCCTGCTCTTGAACCTAGAAAGCTGGTGGGCTCAAATGTTCAACAATCTCTCTCAAAAATAACCAACAGAAAACCTAAATTACTTCCTTCTGGATTCTCTGAAAACCATGCCACCATGGGTTTCGTGGGCTGAAGATCTGTGATAGCCTTCCCCATGTACCTCCTCCTTCAGTTCTCCCTGTGACCATCCCCAGGACAGTGACTCACAAGCTAACAAACTCTTCATGTCTTCCCTGGAGATGGGGTGGAAGTTCACATCGGTCCTGGGCCCCTTGCTTCTGTTCCACTGCCTCCACGAGGCCTGGGGTAAGAATGCCACTGCTACTGCCTCCAGCAGCTGGGTGTTGAGGAAGTCGATGACAGGACCCTGAGGGAGGTACTGGAACTCTGAGATGACCCTCCAGCGTCTGAGTAAGCTTCTGGACGCCAGCGCTGTCTCAGAACCACTGTGTGGGAGGGGTACAGTGAGGCACGAAGGGTGGAAGTAGAGGGATGAGACCTGGGGATCCGGTGGGGACAGTCCCACTTACCTTGGGGCCACTACACTGTTCTGGAGAAAGGCCCGCACATTCAGGTTGCGCAATCTGTAGGCCACCTAGGGCAGAGGATGGGGGTGGGAAAGCAGGAGTGAGGGAGTGAGGAGGAGACCCCTTCCACTGTACTGTGGTTATTTATCCTCATCTGGATCCTTCTTTGCATATGAGCACTAGGACCAGTAAAATGCTTCTCATCCCATTCTGCAGCCCCACACCCAGCCTAGCCTGTTGGGTCCCTGCTCAGTCAAGGTTTGTTGGTGAGTGAAGGACTTGGCCTACCTCCCAGCATGCAATGACAAGGGGAGAATCTGAGATGAATGGTCCCTACATTTGCCTCTGTTCCCTGGTTCACCCACTCATTCTCTCCCCACACGGACAGTGAGCACTGATTACATGTAGCCAGACATCGGGGATGGTCAGGAGCTGGGGGGCGGGGTCAATAGGCGAGCGTCCGCAGACTTTACCTCACGGAGTGTAGAGTGCTGTGACAGTAGCAGTAGTAATAATACTTCTTATTATAATTTTTGAACACTTGTATTTTAGACACCGAGGTGAGTTCTTTATATACATTATCATTTAAATCTTGACACAGCCCACAGACATAGGTACTATCATTATTTCTGCTTTGTGGATGAGACATCAAATAATTTGTCTCATGATTACATCTGCTCTAGGGAATGGTAGAGCAAGGATTTGATCCTGGGTGTGTAGGATTCTAGAGCCTCAGTAATTCAACTACTGTGTGACTTTGCCTGTGGTTGAGGAATGGACAAGGGCCTAGGAGTCAAGAAGAAAGAGCTGCTGGTTCCCTCTGGGAAGTCAAGGAAGGCTTCCTGGAAGTGAAATGCCTTTTTGTGTTTCTACCATACGATACCCCAGTTCCGGTCTCTAAAAACACTTAGAAGGAGAGGCTGGGGCGACTTGGCCCCCCTAGACCCTAGTCTGGTTATTCCAGTCCTCTTGGAGATCTCTGTCCTGGGGCTTCCTGCCTTCCTCACCCCCAGGCTTCACCAGGGCAGGAGGCTCCAGCCTCCTCTGCCAACTGAATCTAGAGGGATGGCTAGCTGCAGAACACATCAGTGAGGGCTAAGACTCTGCCCTCAACTGGCCAAGAGCCCCCACCCCCATCCAGAGCTGGCCTGTAGCACTGACCGAGGCATTGACATCTGTCACAGAGGCATTTTCTTCTTCACTGACCCAGAGCTGGATGATTCGTAAGGGAGGGTCTAGAAATGGGAGAAGCAGATTCACAATCACCTCACGGTTTACATAGACTCACCTGAGAAGGTCATTGGGCCAAGTTAGGGAGACGGACCCATCCTACAGTGACAGAAAGTCACCAGAGGAATCAGGAGAAGGGGCTGAGTCTGCTGACCCTCACCCTAGGGTCCTTCTGACTGTAGTCAAGGGTTCCTGACTCGTGACTCTCTGGGCCACGAGGCCGCCTCCAGTCTTTCCTCAGTGGACTGCTGAGCCCTGGGATTTGTGCTGTAGCAGCTGCCCCCCCCCCACTCCCACTCTCTCCCCACTGCCACCCACTCCCAGAGCTGGAAACTTCAGCTCACCTGAAAGAGATCCGAAGTTCTTCCCTGTGAGCTACAGGAACCGAGCTCTGCTCCCCCACCCAGGTCCCTCGTCTCCCCTCAGGGTGAGAGAAATGTGGAGGCAGAAGGCATCTGGAGGTACCTTGACAGAGGGTTGGAGTGAAGTTGTTCCCAGCCACGAAGCAACGGGTGTCTGTGAAGGCCGGGGGGCAGGTGCAAACAGGCTGGCAGCCCAGCGCCTGGGAGACATGGCAGTGGCCCTGATTGTAGCAGTAATTCACAGGGCAGGACTTGTTCTGACAGAGGGGAGAGGTCTCCAGAGCTGTGGAGGGAGCAGGGGTTGGGGTCAGCAGACCAGGTTGGGCAGCAGTAGGGGGGCCCCAGCCCACAGAAAGCTCCTTCTAGGATGGGCTTAGTTTCTTTCTCCCCAAAGCTCGCTCAGTCCACGTTCTGCTTCTGAGTTGCTCTGAACCCCAAACTATCCTTCCACCTTTTCCAGAAAGTTCCTCTGCCAGGTCGGTATTCTCCCACTTCTGCTGAGAGAACGGCATGTCTGCTTTCCACACTTCCATCCCTTCTTCTGCCTTATATTCTACCCATTCTGGCCTCTCAGAAGACACAGGGGCCTCTAGAATTCCTCCTATCACTGTAGGGGGCTTAGTGAAGGCCTCCCGGTGATCACCCTCAGTAGGACTCCAGTGGCTCAGAGGTCGAGGAACAGGGGATGGGAGGAAGACTCAGAGAGGACTCACCCTTGCCACCAGATGCCTGTGGCAGCCCCCCAGATGTCCCAGCTGAGATGTGGAGCTTCAGCTTGCCTCTGGCTCCCAGGCTGCTGCTGGACGTCTGCCTTGCCCTCCCCCCCCCCCCCCCAGCCACCTCCGGCCTTTTCCCCTGGGTTCCCCCCATCAGGACCTCAGCCCCCCCCCCCCCGCCACTCCCCTATGCCTGCACAATCTCTTCTCTTTTAGCCTCACACCTCCTTGGACGTCCTGACCTCCTTACCATAGCCAACTGTATTGAGTATTCTAAACACTTGCCGGAAAAAGGAGAGAAATGGTTTGCCCCATGCCCCAGGCCCTCCAGGCATCCATTGTCCCCAGAACCTCCTCCTGCCAGGGCCCTGTCCTCAACTCACCTGCACAGTGACGCCCATCTCCAGTCAGGTGTGGAGGGCAGGCCTCGCAGCCCTTCCCAGGAATGCACTCCACACTCTCAAAGCAAGGCTCCTCACAGAGGTTCTTAGAGCGTTCGCAGTAGGGTCCAAAGGTGTTCCCATCACACTTGCAGCTGGCCACCTAGAACGGGTTGCTGATTACCGGGTAGCCAGGAGGCTGGACCACTGAAGGCTTCTGGGTGTTTCTGTACTGACCCCTCTGGTCTGAGAACGCATGGACCTTGAGTCCTTGTCTTAATTCTGCCAGCATCTACTGAGCACCTTCTTGACCAGGCTGTGGTCCTGTATATCCTTGCCAAGCCCACTGGGCCTCCCCGGGCCTTTTCTCCCTCCACAGCCCCACTCCCTGGCCCCTCTGCCTGGTGTCAGCCCTGGGATCTCAGCCACACCGTATCTCCTTGCCGGAAGCCCTTTTTAGAATAAGACAGGGGCTAAATAAATACTCTACTATCCCTTGAAAACTGGATCTTATAAAAGCTCACTTTCCTGCTCCATCTTCCTTTGCAGATTCCCCAACCAAGAAGGCAGAGCCACACTGCTAAGCGCTGTGAGAACACACAGCAACCAGAAAAATGGCACAGGCAGGTACTGATTCCCCAAACCTTGTCCAGCCCCCTGGTCTCTCTATTCTGACACCCTGGCCTCTCTATTCTGACACATTTCTAGAGATGACTCTAGAACTTTCCCTAAAATGCAACCCCCCCCCAACACTTTCTACTTCCAAGACTGGATATTTTGGGATACCTAAAATAACATATTGATTTTAATCTGTTTCTCACAGTTAGAATCTTAATTCCTGTCTTCCACCCCCTGGGTTCCTCTACCTCTACCCCATTCAAGTAGGAATTCTTTGATCATTCTTGAGGAGAAGGCTGTGTGTAAGGGCTGAAGGGGGTGGTGGGGTACTGGCAGCCAAACACTTTCCTTTATGGCTCCTGCTTTACAACCCAAACAAAATAAGAAAAACAAAACAATTTTTTTAAAAAAGAAAGGGGGCAAGATTCATAGACCGAGGCCAACTGTCTTGGTTAAAACCTGCATAAAGATTTTCTCCAAAATGAAGAGATCCTTCTTTTAGCTGGAAGGAGGCAGTACAAGAGAAAACAAAGGGGTTGGGGCTCATCAGCGTCGTAGGGGACCTGCCCCTCTCTTCCCAACACCACAATGAAGAGACCCCAGAGAGAAATGGCTGTGTGGTGCCTCTGGGCAGATGGGAACTTGGGTTTTCTGTGTCTGAGCAAGGCACAGAAGCCGCAGAGTACCTCGCTGGGACCAAAGAGGAGGGAACATGGAACCTGTGACCTGTGTAGTCTCATGCCCAGGGACCACGAGGATGCCTTTCTGCCCCTACCTCTCCATGCCTTGTTCTAGAACCATGGAACTGTCTGGGGTGGGGGGAGGAGGGGCAGTGCCTGAGTGACTCAGTCGGTTAAGCACCCAGCTCTTGATTTCAGTTTAGGTCATGATGTCAGCGTCGAGAGATCAGCCTGGGTTGGACTCCCTGCTCAGCAGGGAGTCTGCTTGAGATTCTTTTCCTGTCCCTCTGCTCTTCCGCCAACTTGCTTTCTCTCTCTCTCAAATAAATAAATGAGTCTTTAGAACTGTGAAGCTGGGAACCCCTGGGGAGTTTTAAAGGATGCTGAGGTAGATGTTTCCTGTAAGCCTGGCAGAATGGGAGCTAGGAGATAAAAATTCAGTTGAGCTATAAGCAGTGAAGAAAGTTCTATTTCTTATACATGAAGCTTATGGCCTGAGATTGGTGGTGATACTCCTCACCTACCACAGCTCCCAACACATATGTTACCACAGAGGGACTGAAGTATGACATCCCTTCAGTTCCCACTGCCTTTCCCCTCAACAAGAATACCTCCCTCCCCGGCTCCTCCCAACACTCACCTCCAGGGAGGAACGGCCCACCCGGCTGGTCAGATTGTATACACACTGGCTTTCTTTCCTGCAGGCACAGACCACTGTCTTTGGCTGGAGTACAGATGACAAGTTGTCTTCGACGTTTCTTGCTAGAATCTCCAGAGCAAATGGTTCAACCGACTTTGGCTTCCATAGCAATGTCCCGTTCTCTGCCCCAGGGAAGACAAGACCATGGAGAGCTGGGAGCCTTGACTGTTGTGCGGTCTGACACATTGTGGCATCTGACAGCCCAAGTGCTGATGTTGGCCTTCCCGCACCTCTCTCAGATCACCCCTCAAATGTCATCAGGCTTTTCCTTGAGCTAGGCTGGTTTCCTGAAATGATCCCAGCCACGTGCCAAGCTGGAGGTAACATGAGCCCCACTAACTGATTGTAGGGTGGGACTCCACACGGAGGAAGGCAGTTGCCCTCTGAAGAGACCCCAAAGGGCAACCGTGCCTGTGCCTGCCTCAGGCTGGGACATCCAGGAGGGACAGAGAATAAGGCCATAAAGCTAGGATCTTCCTGCCCCTGCTCCAGGCTACACTGCACATGAAACTGGCTTCCCCTTCCCAGCAGCCCCATCCCTTGCCCTGATTTCTTGCCCACCCATCTCACTTTGTAGACCTTTGATACCAGACTACTGTGAAAACATTGCTACATATCAGCAACGACTCTTTTGATCCAAAACTGTCTTGCTTACAGCGTCCCAGAAAATAAGCAAGTCTCCTTAACATAGAGGTTTGAGAGTAGTTGGTAGTAGGGGACAGACAAGAGTAACTTCCAGGCTGTCCCTTTTCAGGAGAGGAGCCCAGGAGAGGAGAAAAATCTCCTGATGCCATTGGTTAACACTGGGGAGGGTACACACAAAGAAGTCCTTCTAATGCACAGAAAGAAAAAGAGGCAGAGAGGGGTGTTCTGAGCTTCAAGTAAGGTCCCTAATGGCTTTAGTTTAGCAAAGATCAGTCACTAGCATAATTGGTGCTGGCCACAGAAGGTAAGTTCCATCCTGTGGGCTTTGACTTTTTGACCCAGATCGTGATTATAGGACTGGGGGTGGCCACACCATTACTGAGAGGGAGAATGAGGCTTTGCTTGGTCCCAGCACGGAAAAGCCACAAGGAGAGATAAAGTTTGGCAAACATGGTTGGCCAACATAAAAATAATGAGAAACATAACCAGATGAAGGTATTTGTATCTTTAAACCTTGTTCTACCTTATATCCTTCTTTTGAGATTTGAAAATTCTGTAGATTAGTATTTTTTAAATTGTTATACTTTATTCTAATAATTTGGTGATTGCATAAAGCTGGCTAAAGATGACTGTATGTTATTGGATTTGAGGTGAAATGATCTTTGAATCACTTGTATGGGCCCTGAAGCAGCATAGCTAGCTGGCCAGATTGCCAGAAGGTCATCATTGTGATTCACTGGGGACACCTATCTGAATCAGAGGGCTCGTTCTCAGAAATGCTGGTCCTGGATATACCGATGGAAAAGTGCCATGAAATTCCCCAGTGTGTAATGATGCCAAATTACCTCCAGCATGACTCTGACCTCATCCCTTCCACCTGCAGCCAAGCTCTCTTACCAAAGATCCTGAAGTCAGTGCTGCTGTTCCTCAGAGTGAATGTGACCTTCTCCGAGTGGCTGGTGTACTGAACCCGTGTGGTCTCACCCATGCGGGCTTCCACCACACGCTGACCCTCGATAGAGGGTGGGTACTTATCTGAAACACAAAGAGGGGATTCAGGGTTTGGAGCAAGACACTTTCTTGCCTCACAGGCCTCCCCTCTGTTTGTCTAGTCTTCTGGTTTGTGTGAGGCGTTCTCAGGACTCTGATCCACCTCCGGAAGCAGGAATTATTCCGTGTACCTGCCTTCAGATCTCTGTAGAGCAGGATGGGGTTCTATTGCCCTCCTGGCCAAATCCTTAGCTTCTCTTTATCTCCCCCCACAAGACGGGGTTCAGGTCAAGTTCCTTCCTAATCAGAGTGCTATGCTGGGGATGGTATAATGTGAATCAGACTAGGGTCATTCAGACCATCACAGAGTTTCCCATTGGGAGAAGGCTGGAAACAGTCAGGTTAATCTCTAGATGGGCACCGCCTTTATCAGGAAATAGAGGAATACAGTGGAAATGCTATTCCCATGTCATTTTTCATTCGGTCAGTTGGTCACTTAAGACCTTTATTGAGTGCCTACCATACTGCTGTCCTTGTTCTAGGTAGTGAGGACAGAGCAGGAGACAAATAACAAAAAAAGATACCTGTGAAAATTAGAAAATATGCTAGATAGTTGTAAGTGCTAAGGAGGAAAAACAAAGCAGGGACGGTGAACAGAAAGTATGGGTAAATGTGAAATTTTAGACAGGCTAGCCAAGAAAGGCATTGCTGAGAAGGTGACTCGATTTGCGTAGATCCTTAAAGGGGGTGAGGGGTGAGCATGGGGCTGGTCTGGAGGAAGGGTGTTGGGCAGAGAACAGCGTGTGTAGAGTCTGGAGCCAGGAGTGAGCCTGGTGTGTTTGAAGAACACAGAGAAGCCAGTGGGGCTAAAGTAGAGGGTAGAGGGAGCAGGGCAGGGAGAAGTAGGGGAAGAGTTTGACCACTACTGGGGTCATGTTGGAGAGGGCTTTGAAAGTCATCACAGAGTGAGCTGGGGAGTCATGGGAGACATAACAGAGTGAAAGAATCTGTTAATTTTTTTGAATGTGCAGCTTGAAGGAATGTCATGAAGGGGGATGCTCCTTATCTGCCAGCTGACTCTGCCAACGCCTTCCTCTGCTTCATGCCACTTACTGAGGGTGGTGTTCATCTTCTGGTATCTTCTGAAGAGCATCTTCGTGCTCAGGCCAGTGCTTGTGCTTCCTGTGGCTAGGCTGTCATAGATGCACTGTTTGTCTCCATCACATGCGGAGACCAGCTTGTTATCTGAGGTTTCATTTCCCCTCCATTGGGAAAAGAAGATAGGGGTGAAGTTGGAAGGCAGGTGGTCATCTCTCTTGCCGAGGAGTCTTGTGTCACTGATTTCCCCTATAACACATGGAGGCAATGGCGGTGGGAGCAGGAATGGGTCTCCAGTTAGCCGTGTCCACCCCTTACCCTCACTCTATATGCCTTGGGGTGAGGGAGGGAGATGCGGAGGGATGGAGTGACTTCTGGCTTTTGAGGTTGCAAATCCCTACTCTAGTGACTGAGGGCCACCACTGCCCTTGTCTTCTCTTCCAGGAAGAGAAACGCAGCTGAGATGGGGTTGGAGGGAGAAATCTGGGGGGCCCCAGAATCCTCAGCATTTCCTCCTGACCTTTCCACCTTTCCCTCACAAAGGATAGAGGTCTGGCTCCCACAGGCTGAGGGGGGCAATGCTTCCTTCATCCCAGCTCGGCCGCATCTACCCCAAGGACTCTGAGGCCCAGACTTACAGGTCATTCCATATTGAAAAAGCAACTCCTCGGTGCTATTGCTGGGAATGGTGGAGCCGTTGGGCATTCTGAAGTCATCATCTGGATTGTCATTCCAGACTCCTGAGGGTCAGAGTAGGAGGTCGGCCATCCTGGGTCTGTGGCTCTCCCCTTCCCTGGGGAGGCTCCAATGGGGCATGCTCAGGGTATGATGGGGAGGAGGGGGCCTGGGAAGCCTCTTCCAGTTGCGTCTGTTCTCGGTTCAGTCCTTTCTGGGCAAGGGGCGGGGGGCAGCAGGGAAGACTGTACCTCATAGCCTGCCCCTCTGTCTCAGGGATGGGGGAGGGGGAAATGGACGAGGAAGGGAGGAGAATTGGGGCTGGAGGCAGGGGAAGGGAAGCTGCTGTCTCTACCTTCCCCAGAGCCCATCCTCAAAGCCCCCTCAGCTGCCCTGGAATGGGAGCTTTACGATGACCAAAAAATGAGGCTCAAAGCAAGCTGAAGAGAGCCCTCCTCCCTCCCCACCTCTCCACAGCCTCAGGGTTCTGTTCCCAGGAGGCCAAGGAAGAGAAGCTCAGCCTGGGACACCCACAGGCCAACTGGACTGGCAGCTGCCTGTGGTCTGGGGCCCCCGCTCTTTCTGCTGCCGCTGCCTCAGACTCAGAATCCTGTCTGCTTCTCACCCAGGAGGCCTTCTGTGTGGTTTCGATACTCCTCTGGGAGGCCGCAGGAGGCATGGAGGATGTTGGAGAGGGCAATTACTGAGATGGTCACGGTCCCATCGAAGGTGGCTGACACCAGGGAGCCATTGCGGGTCATGATGATGCCAGTGGTGTTGAACATCTCCCGGCCTGGAAGGTTGGGAGACAGAAGAGGAAGAAACCAGCATTGGAACCCTGCAGGCCCAAGACTTGGCAGTAGTGAAGGATCAAGGTGCAGAGGGAAGACTCCGAGAGCAGCTCCAGGGGTGGCCTTGGGATACCTTCTCCAGTGGCCCAGAGTCAAACTCACAGGACACCCCCTCCTTCCTGGGGACTAGAGATGAGCATGAGGCTACCACTGCCCTGGAGAAAGGAGAGATGTGAGGAGGGAAAGCCCAATGTCTGGCTCCTAGGTGAAGAAGCCACCCAGGCCCAGCTGCTGAAAGAAGAGCAGAGGAAGCGGGGTTGCCGACCTCCTCCCCTGCCCTCCCCTCCCCGCACCCCTGCCTCCATGCTGCTCCCGGGCACTGGGCGCCCCCACTGAAGCTTGACCCAGGGAAGCAGAAGTGGGCTGACGGCTGCTCCCATCCTACCTTCTGGGTCTTCATGGTTAGTCTCAAATGTCACAGTCTGGTTATTGACCTGCACGTGGATTGTGTCATTGGGCTCAAGGAGCCATCGGACCTGGATAGGAATTGGAGGGGGTCTAAGCCTGACCTACAGGTGGGCCCAGAGGCTGAGAAAGAAGGCTGCAGAGAGTTTGGACCCGAGCCCTGGAGGAAGAGGGATATACAGGGATGACGAGGTTGTGCTAGCTCAAGGCTTAGAGGGCCCAGCAGGGGCTGGGCTGGAGCTCCCTGATGTCAGCTACCTTTGAAGGAACTGTGACCATCTCAATGACAGCCCTCTCCAACATTTCTCAGATGACCTCATTTAAATCTCACAAGAGCCTTGTGAGGTAGGTAATTTTACTCTTCCCATTTTGCTACAAGAAAACTGAGTCACTGGGAGTTCCGTCCTTTCTTTGGGATCATATGGCTGATGGAGCTCTGACCCAAATCCCACTGTCTCTAGGGTTGACTCTTGAACCACTGCACTGGCGGGACATGTCCTCCCTCCCTGCTGTCCCTTCCCCTTCCTCCTTCTTCCTCTCCTTCTTGGGGCTCCTGCCTCACTTACTGTGATGGGGTTCAGGTGACTGGTGTCATATTTAGCTGCAAAGGTGATGAAGTTGGTGGCCTGGGCTGAGCCGGTCTGGGCGGTGCGGCCCTGCAGCAGAAACGAGGAGTTTCCATCCCAGGCCCGGACCAGCTGGAAGTCCCCCAGCCCATTGAAGGTGAAGTTGGCACCATCCAAGGTGCTGATGTGAGGGTCCCCAAACATCCAGGCTGGAAGAAAGGAAGAGATCACAATGGCACGACCAGCCAGGGAAGGATCTGGGATTACCATCCCCAAAGGCCCTCTTGCACTTTTGTGCTCCTGCCCAAATTCACATCATTATCTCCGTCCCCTGACCCCTTCCCCAACGCCAGGTACAAAGCCCCTGTTTCCCTCCAGCCACACACTAGACCGTCTCCACTTGGTGGCCATGGCCCTGCCCTGGAAGCTTGCTGTCCCTCCCCAGTGGCCCGGCCTCAGCCCCATGGGGCCCCAGCAGCCTCACCGGGCCGTGGGGGCCGGTATCCAGCACAGCCGATGCGTGGCCGCCTTTGGTGGTACAGGGCACAGAAGGACGGCTTGTCGTTCCAGCGGCAGCACCAGTCCCATGGCTCCAGCTCCTGGTCTGGGGGAAAGAGTGGCATGTGGCAGGAAGAGAGAGGGCCTGCAGAGCCCGGTGGAAGGTTTGGTGAGGCAGGATGACACGGGTAGCAAGGGCATGGTTTGGGAGTCGGGCACAACTCGGAGGAGATCCTGCCTTGCTCCATGGCCTTGGGCCATTGACCGTCACTGTCTCCCTTGTAGGCTTGCTGGAGCTGTGTGTGTAGCAGAGTCCCAGGGGGGCACTCAGGGGGCTCGGGGCTGTGTCCCAAGGGCTTTCTCTCCCGAAGGGTGGGGCTGAGTCCCCCTGGGAGGCCATGACTGATGGTCTGGGGAACCATGGGGGCTGCTGTGATTGTTGGAGGTAGCGGGGTGGCAGGGGACAGAAGGGAGAGCCACAGTACCCTGGTCCCCCAAGCCTGTGCTCTCTAGCTCCTCTGGAGGGTCTCTGTGGGAGGTGACAGCCAGCTGATCTGGGCCCAGAGGGACAGGGTCAGGCTCGGTCCCCTCTCCTTCCCTGGAGAGATGTCTCCACTCTTGTCTGGGGCTAGGGGGCCAAGTGAAGTTGGAGTGAGAGGGACTGGATTATAAATCCCCAGGAGGTCAGCTGGAAGGGATGTTGGAAGCTTCCCAACGTTATAAGATCAGGAAATTAATGGCCAGAGAGGGGAGGCAGCTGGGAGGGAATGGGGACAAAGGGCTTCTTTCTTCTGGTCCCACTGCTTGGCTGGGAGCCCAGGCCTGGTCTCTGACAAAGAAGAGTAGAAAGAGCTTCAGAGAAGGCGGGGATGAGATCTCTGCAGACACACGTACCAAACTGCCAAGGAGCATGCACTGTCCAGCCCTGGAGGAGCTCGCCCCAGGGCCCGTAGCGGCAGCATACACCCCCGCGCCAGGAAGAGAAGCTGCACAGCCGCCTGCCGCCAAGACCCCACCAGCCTGTGACAAGGACAGACGTGCTCAGGCCCAGAGGTCTGGAAAGAGGGGTAGGGGTGGCTATGGGGTGGGGGGCTCAGGGCAGGGGGGCAAAGGGGTCCTGGAAGGGATAGGTCAGGTGGGAGCAGAGGATTGGTGGGTGGGCTTATGGGGCACGGCGGGGATGACCCAGGAGACAGGAAGGGGGCGTCACCCATGCTGATGGGCTGGAATCGTAAGTCCCATAGTCCCTGCTGCCAGGAGCAAGGGCAGGAGATCTGGTTCCAGCCCCATGTGGGCCCCCGAGGCTGTCTCTTCAACCACTGCAGGCACTGGAGACGGTAGTTGGGCCTTTCTTCCCCGTGTAGGCTATAGACCTGTAGGCCCCGGATGCCTAGAGCAGCAAAGGAAGGAGGGATTATCCCAGGGCCTCTGGCCACATGCTCTCTGCTTTAGCAGCCTAACTCATCAATGTACCTTCCGCATGCCACGCCCCCCACTCCTGGACTCTAGACAGCAACTCCAGGGAAGGGACCCAGTTCAGACTGGCCCCTTTTATGAGACATCCAGAGGCCCTTAAAACTTGGATCTTAGAAGGAAACCCTGGGACAAGTGCTGGGTAGAGCAGACTCACCCGCATGCACTCAGAGCCAGACCCCAGCCCCGAGCTTCCATCTGCCACCCATCTTCTAACCCTCCCATCTGCCCTCTGAACTCCAGTGCCTTCCCATCTCCCCGAACTAGTCCTTCCTCAAGCATCCTTTATCTCACTAAGGGATGCCACCAGTCACCAGGTCAGACCTGGGCTTTCATCCCTGACCCTCCCTGTCCCCCAGCACAGACTGCCAGAGTAGCCAGGACAGCAGCCAGCTGGGGGCTTGCTCCAGCACTGTGAGGCTGAGGAAGCATCCTCTGGGCCTAGAAGCCATCCTCCAAAAGGACAAGTAACTGGGAGAAAAAACCCTGTCAGGTGTTTGAATTTAAGCTTTAACCGTAGGTTACATACTGCCCACCCCAAAAGCCAGGAGTGAGAAAGGGCCTCCAGAGTCCAATAAGACACAACAGGACATAATGTATTAGATTTTGACCCTGTTTCCACACAAAAGAAGAAATTGTCAAGATAACTACAATTTATTAAGGTTTTGAAAAAATAATTATTTTATCTTCTCTATAATGGCCTGATATCATGGGAAACAAATCAGATATTCTCCCCCCACATACACACACAATCGTATTGTGCCCTCTAGGTCACAAGAAGATGCATCTTGATAGAATGGCCCAGAATCTGACAGGGCAGTTCTCTCCACAAGACGGCACCCATGATTTGACATAGCTTCCGTGTACCAAAAGTTCTTGTCCCAGAGCAAAGAGAAGTAGATTTATGCTTCACAATTTACATGGCTGATTTCCAATGCTAAACTGTCCTACATTCAATTCACATTTTGGGAACTATAATCTCGGTCCCGTTGGGGCCTCTGGACAACAGATTGTGTCATGTCCCATGGAGCCTCCTGATACAGAAGCCCTGGCCTTCTTAACAGAGTGAGAACTCCCTGAGAGGAAACATAGTCAGTCTTTTTCCTTTTTTTCTCTGCCCCCTTCCTATTCCTGGCTTTTAGCACACAGGATGTGCTCAATAAATGATGACTGACTAAATGTCAAACTTCTGGATCTCCCCCCATTAGATTGCCTGCGGGGCTCTCATCTGGGTTCTTATTCCAGCCCTGGGGCAGGACACTTGGACCTAATGGCCCATTCATATCCCCACCTCCTGGCACAGCCCTGTCCTCACTTCCAGGATCTGATCCCCCACCGAGAGACCTGGCTTTGGCTCATTCCAGGGAGGAGACATAGCCCCAGCTGGGACTGTGCTGTGTGACGGCACAGAAGGTACCAGATGCACTTGGGTAGTGCCAAGTCCTCATTGCACTTGTGGGTCAGATTTTGTGGGGGATGCCCTGGGGTAGATGCCCCGGGGAGATGCTAGAGGGCTGCCTCGCTAGGACTCTCCTGACTCCTGGAGTTGAGGACAGAGAGGATTGGAGTCCAGCTTGTGTGTGAAGAAGTGGCGCTTTTACCTGAGTTGGAATTCAGGAATTGGTCTGGTAGATACTTCTGCCACAGTGGCTGGGATGTCAGTGGGCTGTTTTCGAAATGCCCATCTCCACTGCAGGCAAAGGGAAAAAATCGCACGCCTCCATCACATACGGGGTCTTTCCTCTGGGTCGACGAGTTGTACATTCATGCCGCCAGTGGGACAGACCGTCACTCGGTGTGGGTAGTCATTAGATACCAGTCATTACACAGTCAGTTCATCAGGCAGCCAGCATCTCTGACTCCCAGCAACAAGCAGGAGAGGGCAGAGATGGCGGGGGCGGGGGGGGCAAAGGGAAGGAAGGCTTGGATTTATTCTATAGCTGACCGCTGACTGCAAGAAATGTGCATAAGGCAGGGGTGTGCACACAACAGGGTTCAGGCCTTCTTCTGATGCATTTCCCTTCAATGGGGGGATTGGACAGAGGGCTGGGGAGGGGACCGGACGCCATGATGCTAAGAACCAGTCTCTGCCTCCGAGCAGTGACTCCTGACTTTCCTCCTCTCTGCCACAGGATAGGTGAGGCACACGGGTGGGACACCCTCCGTGGGCTACTCAGGAGGGTGGGCAATCCCTGGCTAGTGGAGTAATTCTACTTCTTTCTCTTTCACAGCACATCAAAAGCAAGGGAAAGCAATAGAATTATAGGGGCAACCCCGGACACCATCCAAGAGAATTTGCATCAATGACCAGTAACACATTATGTGAGCTTTACAACGGATTACACACACCAGCATCTGGAAATAGTGGTTGAGAACTGTTGTCAGAGACTGAGTCACCTTCACACACAGGAATCCATGGCCCCGTCCATGGCTCCCTCCCTCTACGCTCTGTCTTTTCCACTGACCCCACACAAGCTGTTGGTGCCCCTAGATCAGGGACTTATGCTCAGCCCAACAGAAGTCAGGAAGGCAGATTTCAGCCTCAAATATATGGGTGCATCCATCTCTGTGACTTTGGGCAAATTACTGATCTATTTTTTACCTCAGTTTTCTTACCTGTAGAATGGGTAGTAAAGAGTATCTCCTTCATGGGTTGTGATAATTAGATAAAATAATGCATATTAAGTAGTTTGTGCAATAAATGTTGGCTGGTATTACTATGATACTTGAGAGGTCAAGAGGGGTTGGCTAATGTCAGTAGATTTCAGAGAGGTCAAAGCTCTGGGAATTATCATGAAGCCTGGGGATTGGGTTGGGAAAGAGAATGGCAGGTGAATGGGCATCTTTTAATTTGAAACAGCAAGAAGTGGGAGCTGGAGTTGGTGTGAGTCAGAAATATCAGCAAGAAGGATTTACAGCCTGTCCTGGGGGGATTGGGAGTGGGTGTGCAGCCAAAATCCTGCCCTGGACCACTTCCTGTATCTGCTCATTGCTGACTGCCCGTCCCCGTCCTACCTGGAGAAGCCCATGAGGACTGGGTTGCCTGGGCGTTGAGTCACATCCCACCGCATGCCACCATTTTGATAAAGAAACAGGGTGTAGGACCTGCTCCCGTCCGTGGAAAGGATGGCCTGGTAGGTGTTGGTCTGGCGGTCAGTTGGAGACAAACATAGGGTTGCCTGAGAGAAATCTGGGGTCTCCTCCCTGGTGTCCCATCACCCTCTGCACCACCCTGCCTGGACACACACATCATCTTTTCCTGGCCTCCCCAGAAAATGTATGGAATTGTGCAGGACAGCTTTCACCCTGGGGATCAAAGCACCTATCGTAGTGCATTTGCCTTCTTCATGACTTCTTTCCAGGGAGGGGTGATAAAAGGCTCTGGTTTAGGATCCAGTGAGAAGAGAGTTTGTGTGGAAAAGCTTCAGGACTAAAAAAGATTAGCCACCACCCCAGAGAGCCAAGGGAGGCCTATTTAGCTTCTTCTGGGATATTTTTAAGCACATTGTTCAAATGTCCCCTCAACCTAAATACTATGGATGGACCACAGAGGTCCTCCAGATACTGGAGGTCCTCTGGAAGCAGATGCCAAGCACTGGTTGAACAAAGTAGGTAAACAACAACCTCGTTGAACCAATGAAGAAGTGAGTGACTAGACCACACAAGGGCTGTAAGAGCTGAGTCCCTGGGGGAAGACTGAGGACACCGTGTAGCCTGACCATTGCCTTTGGATGGCTCTGCCACTGAGAGCCAGAGTTGGAAGTTGGAAAGCCTCAGTTCCAAGTCTGGCTTTGTCATTTGCCAGCTGGGTGTCCTTGAGCAGATTGCTTAACCTCTCTAACCATTGTCTTCTAAAATGTGGATAATCATATCAGGTTGAGTCATATATATACAATTCCCAATAGCCAGCCATTTTTTACTTACAAAAATTCTATTTCCTATGTTTCAACCCAATGAGTACTAGGTGAGTGCTCAGCAAACAGGGTGGGGGTGATCTGTCCCTGAGTTGGAGCACATGTTAGAAGAGTGGCCCCTGCCTAGGGTTCTAGGATATCTGACTTCCAGATGGTTCACAGGGAGCTGTCCATTGGTCCACTCACCCCGAAGGTCCACCGGGCGGGATAGGCAGGGGCATTGACCCATGTGATCTTTAGGGTCCACCTTGCTTTGTAGTTCCAGGTGTAGGTGAACTTTTTAATCCAAGACTCCACCTGCCAGACTAGCAGGTTGTGTTCATTATAGAGTGTCTCATATTCCTAGGAAAGGAAAGCAGATAAGACAAGGAAATGAGGGTCCCACCTGCAGGTATTTTCATGGTTGTGAAAGGGTATTCCCAAGTCTATGTAACAGTCCTGCTCTGTTTCCTCCCCACCCTCATATTTAAACATCACCCCCTGCCCACACAGAGCCCAGGCTCGGACAACAGTAACATGTGCACATACACCCCCCACCACATAGCCCTTTGTCTCTCTTTGCTGGCTGCTGGGGGCTCCTGAATTCTGGGCTTGGAAAGGCTCACCTGGTAAAATATGGTTCCCTGGCCACTGGAAAAATCAGCATCATCCCAGAATGGAGCCACCAGGGCCACGGTGTCCCAGCCTGTGAAGCCTCTACGAGGAGGACTGGGGAAGGAGAAAACCTGGTACTCTGACTCTGGGAAGATGATCTGCCCATTATCTGTGAACTGGGCACAAAAGTTCTTCTGGTTAGTGTTTAGGGAGGGAGGAGGAAGGGACAAAAATATCCCAGCACAGGGCCCAGCTCCTCAGAAGTGTGACCCCCAAGGACCTCTCTGGGTAGAACTGCAGAGATGTCAACAACTTCCACAAGATCGTTTCATTCATCTCCCTGCCTGCTGGGAGAGCCCCCTTTATGTAGTTCTCACACAATACTCTTCAGCTTCCGGACACTCCTCAGTTTTAAGTCCTTCCTGACATGGTAGGTTTTCCCTTGCTTTCATGGCCAACCCCATCTACAGACAGGCCCATCACAGAGCAGAGCCCTCTGGGTGAGTCCCCTCAGAGCCATCCTGAGGGGGCTAGAAAATTGCTACACTCAGTCCTGTCTCTGGGTTGCCCTATTTTAGTGTGTCCTGCCCCAGCCCCCATGTCCACCACTGAGGCCTGCAGGGGCCATGACCACCACTCCGTCTCTCCTCCAGGAGACATGGCATCCTTGGACTGAGGAGCCAGGAAATATTCATTAAAAATGTAAATAGCATTAAAAGGTGGTTTCCCAAGTATAGCTTTCAACTCATTAAAAAGGCTCTGAAAACAGTAGAGAGCTTAGTGGGCTCCCAGACCTCTCTCTCTATTGAGGTAAAGACACTTTTGTCCATGAGGGGAGGAGGGCCTTGCCTAGCTCAGTCTTCCTCAGTCAGCACCCAGGCATTAAAGAGTATAAATGCAAACTGTGCCAGAGGCAGGGACACAGGAGGTGTCTAACAAGTGTTGTTTGTTGCATTCTTCCTTCCTCTGGACCATAGTCATGGTCACAGGGCCATCTCCAAGCCCTGGAGAGAGAAGCAGAGTCTGGGGAACACAGGTCATGGGTCCTGTCCTTTGGGCTGCAGCTGGTTACTCACATAGAGGTAATCCCTGAGAGAGAAGCCAAGGGGGAAGCCAATCTGGGGCTTGAAGAGCGGAGAGGTGAAGTCCGAGATCCTCTTGACAAACTCCTGATCTCCAACACTTGGCCCATAGGGGAAGAGGGAAACACCTGGGCCAGCACAAAGAAGGGCAGGAAATTCTCACGGGTCCTGACTACTTTAGGGCTGACAGAGAGCTTCCCCCAAGATGCCCCTCCACCCAACTCTGGAGGCCTCAAGGACTCTTCTGTCCCCCTCTCTGCTTATATTTAACCCATCTCTTCATTTTATCCCTTCAGTGGGTACTCTCACCCTTTACCATTTTGAAGAAAAACAGGTCCTACTGTCAGAACACCAAGTTATTCTGCATCTATTATGATTCTCATAATTCTTTCAAGGGTTCAAAGACAAAACTCCAATGTGAAGATCAGCAATTGAAATACTCATTTCCTAGAATGAGACTTACTTCCTAAGATGGTATTTCTCTAGATACAGTGGTAGACCCACCAGAATTTGTTCTTGGACTCCTTAGAAGTCTTCGGGCTCCAGTTCAAGAAAGTTTGTCCTAAATATTTCTCCAATGGGTCTCCTCCTTTCTTTCCTGGAAGCCTTCCCCTGGTTTGCTTGGAATACCACAGCATCTGTATACAGCTATCCTGGCCTCCTGCAATTTCATTCAACACCCCAAACACCATAGCACCATTCCTAAACAGAGATCCTACCATGTCCTCCCTGGTTCCCTCACATGACGGCCTCATTTCTCAATACTCTTCCCTTTGTTTCCAGCATCCCCAAGTGCTTTGGGGATATCCTTCCCAGGTAATATTGGGACTACTTTTCATATCTAGATCTTTATTCCAGCTCTTCAAGCCCTCCTGCCTGCTTGGGATGCTTCCTCTTCCCCAACTCCTATTCATTATTTCCAGAAAGCCTCCTCTTCACCATGAGCACATCCCTACATCCCCTAGGGACCTTCCATTGTACATGTCCAAAACCCTACATTTATTCCTCTAATTGCACCTATCAAGATAGGAGATCTGTCTCCTACTAAACTGCACCTTGATCATTTCTCATCTCTAACTCCTAGCCTAGTGCCATGTATAAAGTCAGCCCTCAGTACCCAACTCTTGTGCTGTCTTAAAATCCCCTGTGAGAGCTTGTGATCTGAGAGAACAGTCTATGAGCAAGCAGCCTGAGGTGGAGTTACAGCACCCTTCTAAAGGGGATATGGGTGCACCTGGACTTCCCATGGCCCAGAGGAGGCAATTCCATGGAACCAGCTCCCCTAGCTACCCAAAAGGGCTCTCACTGGTAAATCTTACCAAGTTGCCATAACTTCGGCACCCACATCAACTCAATTCTCTCCATCGCAATGTGGAGAGCCCCCGGACCTACAGAATCACTAACCTTTCCCGAGCTTGACAGGGACTGGAGCAGGTGTTGAGTATGTGCCTATGGATGTTCTAGAAGACAAGGTTGGACGGGTCTGGGAGGTTGTTGAGGGTGGTGATGGTGTTGTCCTTCTCTGACTGCCTATCCTCCCTGAGGTGGTGATTGTTCCTGGGCATGCAGAGACAGAAAACTGGAGTGGGTCTTACAGTCAGAAAGTAGCAGAGTCAAAGAGAGTGATACACTTCAGGAGCTGGGAAAGACAGCTGGAAACTCTCCTCTATCTTATGCCCACACCCAAACTGATCCCTGCACATAAGCAACTGTCTTCTGGGGTAGAGGGAATGGTGATCCATCACTCACCACATTCCCCCTCACACATCTTGTGGCCCTGCCCTCAATGCTAGCTTGGTAATGCTAGATCACCATTCTCTCTCAAGCACTCAACTAGGCTGACCTGAGCCAACTGGGCCACTCTGAGAGACCAAGCACCTGGAAGCCCCACTTACCTGATGTCTGAGTCCTCACACTGAAGCTTGACGATGCTGTGGATGGTGGGAAAGTGCTGGTAATAGGCAAAGGAGTAGAAGGACCTATGAATGGGGTGGTGGAACTCCAGGATATGGGAAAAGCAGGGGCTGATCGAGAGAATGAAGAATTACTAGTTGAACTATAGAAATTGAATATGGTCTGAACTGTGCCCATATCACTAGACGTAATAGACTCAGAGAAAGCATGGTCTGTGGATGGATGAGTGACATCTGACCAAGAGGAAGGTCTGTGACTCACACTGGAAGGCAATGAAGAGATTGCTGTCCCAG
>ML106184.1:19387-74487 GCA_003697995.1 Taxidea taxus jeffersonii | reverse complement strand
TGAGGTCTTCACCTCAGTTTAGCCTCTGGAGCGATGTCCCTCCATGGAGCAGACTTTTAAAAGTCCTGATTTTGTGCTCCGCCGCTTGCCGGGAGCCGGCCCCTCCCCCTGGGGTCTATCTTCCCGCGTTGGATTCACTTCTCTGCTGGTCCTATCTTTTAGAAAGCGGTCGATTTTCTGTTTCTAGAATTGTTGTTTTTCTTCTCTTCGATCTCCTATTGGATTCATAGGTGTTCGGAATGGTTTGCTAGGCTATCTAGCTGATCTCCTGCTGTCTGATGTCGTCGCAGCCTGCTACTTCTCTGCCATCTTGACTCCTCCCGAGGCTGAACATTTAAATAGGGACCTGAACTTGGGATTCCTGCCCCAATTTCCCACTTTGTTTTCTTCAGAAACTTTTTAAAATAACCTCTTAGAATTAAACCTGTGAAAAGCTAGTGACCTCCACCCTTGCTTGTGTTTGCTACTCTGCTTTCTGTCTTGCTTACTCATGATCTGGGCCAGAGAATTGTCCTTCCTCCAACTCATTGCACACTTCACTCACCTTCCATCCTGGGATCATTGAGTAATAATAAGGCTTGTGACTATACTTCTTCTGTGTGAATGTATTAAAACTGTACCTTCAATCAAAATAATTCAAGGTTTTCATTTCCCCCAAAGTGGGAGCTTAGATGTAGAGGGACTTACCTGCCAACCCCAGGGGGTGTCTGTGCCTCCCCATACAGCACTTCATCATTTGCATATCCTTAATTTAACACACCAGCTAAATATTCCCCAATGCACACATATAGAAAGGCTGATTGGATTAGAATAACAAGAAGACTCAACTATACACAGCCCATCCAAGGCTCACTTCAGCTTTAAGAACACACATAAACTGGAAGTGAAGATATGGAAAAAAATATCCGTGAAAAGAAAGAGAAAAGGAGTAGCTCAGCTTATAATAGACAAAATAGATTTTAACTCAAAATCTGTCACAAAAAACAAAGAGGGCCATTATTTAATGATGGAAGGGTCAGTATTTTCAAGAAAATATAGCAATTATAAATATTTATACACTGAACATTAGAGCTGTTAAATATAAACAGCAAAAACTATATATCTGAAGGGAGAAATAGAAAGCAATATAATCACAGTATGGTACTTCAATACCCCATGTTCAACAATCAATATACAACCCAGACAGAGTATCAGTAAGAAACTTTTGGACTTGAACTATATATATTAGGACAAATAAAATAATATACATATATAGAACATTCCATCCAATAGCAGCAATATACACATCTTTCTAAATGGTGTTCAGAAAATTCTACAGGAGAGATTATATGTCAAACTACAACACAAATCTTGACAAATGTAAAAAGGATGAAATCATATCGAGTATTTTTTCCAGCCACAGTGGTATGAAACTAGAAATCAATAGAAGAAAAATTAAAAATTCACGAATATGTGGTAATTAAACAACACTCTCTTAAACAACTGATGGTAAAAGAAATAAAAAAAGGAAATTTTAAAAACCTTGAAATAAAAATAATGAGAACAGAACATACCAAAATTTATGAGAAGCAATAAGAAAGACTGTTGTAAGAAAAAAGTTTAGACTGATAAATATATACATGGGGGGTGGGGGAAGATCTTAAATAAGAAAACTTGTCTGTGTATTTTGTGAATTTTACTATGATATACCTTGGTGATGGCTGGCTTATGTTGAATTTAGTGGAATTTCTCTGTTTCTTAGGGAGGTTTTCAGCTATAATTTGTTCCAATAAACTTTCTGCCCCTTTTCTCTCCCTTCATCTTCTGTGATTCCTATGATACAAATGTTACCATGTCTTAATAGGTCACTGAATTCCCCAATCTACCATCATGGTCCATTACCTTTCTTTGACCTTGCATTTAACATTTTTACTATGATGTGCCTGTGTCTGGGTGTAGATCTCTTTGAGTTGTTTTTGTTTTTTTTGTTTTTTGTTTTGTTTTGTTTTTACTTTCAGTTGGTTGAGCTTCCTGAATTGGAGAATAATGTTATTCATCAAATTTTGAGTTTTCAGCTATTATTTCTTTGAACATTTTTTTTCTGCTCCTTTCTATCTTTCCTTTCTCTGGCATTCCCGTCACACATTTGGTAGCCTGGTTAATGTGTCCCACTTTTTTGTGAAGTGTTTTTTTTTTTTGTTTCATTTTTTAAATTTTTTTTTTTTCAGTGTTCCAAAATTCATTTTTTGGGCATCACACCCAGTGCTCCATGCAATACATGCCCTCCACAATACCTACCACCAGGCTCACCCCACCCCCCATATCCCCCTCAAACAGCCTAGTTTGTCTCTCAGAATCCACAGTCTCTCTTGGTTTGTCTTCCCCTCCAATTTCCCCCAACTCACTTCTCCTCTCCATCTCCCAATGTCCTCTGTGTTATTCCTTATGCTCCACAAGTAAGTGAAACCATATGATACTTGGCTCTCTCTGCTTGAGAGGGAGGCACAGACATCTATATGGGGTTGGCAAGTAAGTCCCTCTACATCTAAGCTCCCACTTTGGGGAAATGAAAACCTTGAATTATTTTGATTGAAGGCACAGTTTTAATACATTCACACAGAGGAAGTATAGTCACAAGACTTATTATTACTTAATGATCCCAGATCACTCAGCATAATCTTCTCCAGTCCCATCCATGTTGATACAAAGGCTGTGCATTCATCCTTTCTGATGGAGGTATAATACTCCATTGTATATAGGGACCATATCTTCTTTATCCATTTGTCTGTTGAAGGCCATCTTCGTTCTTTCCAGTTTGGTGACTGTGGCCATTACTGCTATGAACATTTGGGTACAGGTGGTCCTTATTTTCACTACATCTGAATCTTTGGGGTAAATCCTTTTTCTCTTCTGTTTTTTCTTTTTCAGATTTCATAACCCTTATCATTCTATCTTAAATTCAATGATTCTTTGTTCTGACAACTCACATCTACTATTGAGTCCATTTAGTGAATTTTTCATTTCAGTTAATATTTTTCAAGTTCAGAATTTCCTTTAGTTTTTTAGATTTATATCTCTTAATTGATATGCTTTATTTGATTAGACATTGTTATTATATTTCCTTCACTTCTCTAAGCAGTTTTTCCTTTATATATTTAAACATTTGTAACAGCTTATTTGAAGTCTTTGCTAACTTTGAAATCAGGGCTCTCTAAAAGGCAGTTTTTGTTGACTGATTTATAAAATTATATATGGAACACAACTTCCTTTTTCTTTGCATATCATGGTTTTTTTTTCTTTTTTTTTTCAAAATGAGTCATTTTAGACATACCATTGTAGTAATAGTGGATACTGATCCCTGTCCCCAAAAAACACATGCACACATACACACTGACACTTTTTAGGGATTGTTGTTACTTTGTGTTTTTTTTTTTTTTATTTGACTTTGTTAAAGTATTTAATGACGTCTGTTTGTCTTCAGTGTGTAACTTCTGTTGTCACTCCTCAGAGGGTAAGCCTCGGGCATGACAGTAAGTTTACCAGCATTCTCTTTGACTTTCTCTTTTCCTGCATTTATGTTGAAAGATGTCTGCCAACCTTGTATCACATCCAGTCATTGGCCTCTACTAATTGCTGACTGACTGTTTTATTGTTTTCAAAAATGCCCTTAGGTATAAATTATTACCTAGTCTGATCCAAATCTTTAAGGCCACTTATTCAGGTTTGTTCTGGCCACAGGATGGCTCTTTCCAGCAGTCTCTTTCCTTAGTTTCCTTTGATTAAACTTTTAGCTTGTATCCAGTATAACTTGTTGCTGTCTTGGAGCTACCAGCCTCCTCTTACTGTTTATCATCATTATTTATTTCTATTGTTTTCCAGACTTAGGCTTGAATTTCCCCATACTCTGTTCCAGAAATTCCTTTGAGTATAATTTTATTTTTTTAATACATTTATATTTTATTTATTTATTTGTCAGAGAGAGAGCACACAAGCAGGGGGAGCAGCAGAGGGAGAAGGAGAAGCAAGAAGCTTCCTGAGCAGGAAGCCTGATGCAGAACTCAATCCCAGGATCCTGGGATCATGACCTGAGCCACAGGCAGACACTTAACTAACTGAACCGCCCAGGTGTCCACTGTCTAGAGTATAATTTTAAAGCTCTGTCTTCTTATGACCTACATATTTTGCTAGACAAAATTTCTGTGCTGCTGCTCTAGAAGTGAGGACTGGGTCAATGGCCCACTTCTCTCAGAGTGACACTTCTGCTCTATAAATAGGACAGGTTTGGGCAGCAGCCTCTGTTCTTCTTGCCTCTTACCTCTTGTATAGAACTTATGACTTGAGGGCTATGGAGACCCCAGTATTCTTGGACTGCCATGCCTCAGGTGAAATTTCTGCTCTATGAGTAAGGTTTAGGTGGACAAAGGGATTGCCAGACCTCTCACTGCTCTTGCTTTGAATAGATCCTCTGCTACACTGAGCTAGGAGCCTTCTTTTCCCATAGAAATAACGTAACCATTGCCAGGAAGCTGATGGGAAAGGGGAGCTTTATGTTCTTTGGTGCATATATGCAGAGTGGAGCTTCCATTTTGCTGAGTTAGAGTGGGGAAAGAGTAAGTCATAGCTCAAATGCCACAAACTGTCACAGACTCACAATTTTTACCAAGATTCAGTAAATTGTCTTATATAAATCTTCCTTTACTATATTTCCTAAAATCATTTTCAGAGATTTAAATTATTGCATTTCTTTTCTAACTTTTACCAGTTAGATTATTTCAGTGGACAGAGGCTCATTGGAGCTCCTTATACCACTGTTCTGGAAGTTGTGTCCCAATATCATAGAATTTTAAATTGAGAGCTTCAAAATCAATGAAGC
This sequence comes from Taxidea taxus jeffersonii, assembly GCA_003697995.1. Lineage (NCBI taxonomy): Eukaryota > Metazoa > Chordata > Mammalia > Carnivora > Mustelidae > Taxidea > Taxidea taxus. The sequence goes on along the minus strand of ML106184.1, from coordinate 69,635 downwards.
ATATTCATTGTTCTCTATAAAAAACATAGATATACAATAATAGCTTTGGAAAGTTGTATTAGTTATCAACTGGTGCATTAAAACCATGACAGAATGTAATGTCTTATAATAACGTTCATTCTTCTCATGAATCTGCAATTTGGCAGGGCTCCATAGGAACTCATCTTTGTGTTATTCCATGTCAGCTGGTGTTGCTTGAAGGTCAGGAATTGGAATAATCTGAGAGTAACTCTTCATATTTCTGGTGGATGATATTGGGGGCTATAATAGCTGGGGCTCCTTGGGTCTTTGTATCTTTTTGTGGCCCATTCTTGTATACATCAGGGTAACAAACCATTTACATGTCACTTAAGAACTTCCAAGACATTCACAGCAAAGTGAAAGCTCTATGACTCTCTATGGTCTAGCCTTGAAAGTCATGCAAAGTCGTTTACACTATAGTCAGGGGCTCACCAGATTCAATAAGGAATAACATAGTAGGAGTGTCAACAGCATCATCAGAAAAGAATGCATGGGGTAGGATGTATTAGTGTGGCTACTGTTGGAAAATACTACCTACAACAAAAGTGAAAACTAAAAGATTGCTATTTATTGTTAGGAAACACAAAATTTTTAAATAATCCAAAATGTAATTCAGTTTGTTTTTTTAAAATCATCTTTTATTATATTTATGTTTTCTAATGTGTAGAATTAAGTAGAATATGGATGTAGTTTATAAATAGTCATATATTGGAATTGTGTTCAAATAGGTTCTCGTAATGGGTTGTATATTCAAAAAATTACAAAACTCTGGTATAGAAATTAAAAATCAGATTGAATGACTTATTGATTACATCAATGTATGTATTATGACAAAGTTATTTTATGATGACTTCCAAATAAGTATAAAACTCAAACTTCTAGAAAAGAATTGTAAGAACATTCTGTCTTATTATGTTATGTATAATGCCACTATAAACTGGTGTACAAATATCTCTTTGAGCATCTGCTTTCAATTCTTCTGATTATATACCCAGAAGTGGAAATTCTGGAACCTATTTTACTTCTATGCTTAATTTTTTTTTTTTGAAGCCCCTCTGCTGTTCTGTTCTGCCATTATCCTAGGAAATTTCCGCACTCTAACATCTTTCTTGCTTTCATCCATGCTCTGATCATACTTTATACTTAATCCATTAATTTCTCAAACTCTTAACATTCTTTCTGTGAATACAAACTTGATTTTCCAAGCACAGCAGTGGCAAAACAATGACTGAAAAATAACTCTGATAATATTCAATAAATGTCATTGTGATAACTGATTAACATTTTTATATGAAAACAAATGTATAACTTGTGAACAAGAAACAAATATTCCTTCACAAAGACAGACTGTGAGCCCGCAGGAAACACAAATCACAGTACAGACAAATTAGAAATTATGGTAATGTTATATGATATGTACACTTCACCAGTAGGACGTGCAAAGTTTCAAGAGAAGCTAAAAGATGGAGCAATTAACCCTTTCTTGGGGGCCTACCTGAGAGGTAATATTTGAATTGAGCTTTATTACATCTTCAATGATAGTTTGTAACTAAAAAAAGGGAAGTAAGAGCAACCCAGGGCCATAGAACAAAGCTGAAGAGCCCTGGAATTGGCAGACTAGGTGGGGAGGTTCAGTAGAAGTTCGGGCACTAATGTATAATTGTGGGGTACAGTGCAGTGGGGGTATGGGCATGAATGTAGGGTCAGGAGTTGGGTATAAGCAGTGCATGATTTTGAATGACATACAAAGAAGTTGTTACGACTGAAAAAGAGTCACTGTAGTTTGTAAAGAGAGGAATGATCTAGTAAATCCTGCACTTAGTAAGTCCACTTAATTGATTATACAGAGAAATGATTGAAGAGATTAATAACTAGAGAATAAGACACCAGATAAAAGAATAAGGTAATAGTGCTCTGGTGTTGAGAGTGACATTGGAGGGATACCTTTTGTGTTTTCATTCCAATCCCATTCTTATAAATTTCTCATCTTTAAGACTTAAAGAAACAAAGTCTCAGGCAACAAAAAATATCCATTTAGGTAGAGGTATCAACTTTTATCAAATGGTATTTTAGCAAAATTTTAGGATTCATTTTTTTAGCATTAAGGAAAGAAGGAAATCACCATTTAGAATTTATTTGGCTTTTATACAAATCCTTTTGCTTTTTTTGTTGTGATAGGATTTGTCCCCGTGGTACAAAACCAAACAACTGTGTGACTCAGTGTGTCTCCAAACTTCTGTTTTATTGCCTTTATGTTTACATCTTTAGTATGACATTTCTTTTTTGTTTTTAATGTTAAGAAGTATCAGATTTTTTAAAAAGATTTTATTTATTTATTTGACAGACAGAGATCACAAGCAGGCAGAGAGGCAGGCAGAAAGAGAGAGGAAGGGAAGCAGGCTCCCCACTGAGCAGAGAGCCCATGCAGGGCTCAATCCCAGGACCCTGGGATCATGACCTGAGCTGAAAGCAGAGACTTTAACCCACTGAGCCACCCAGGCACCCCAGTATGACACTTTCCGTGTTCACAATATCTTGCTAATAGAATGGTCATTTTATCAGAAGCAATGACAATATCCATCCGCCAGTGTTAGTAAAGACAAAGTTCAAACAGTGCTCCTAGCTTATACTATACACTCACATTAAAAATTGAGAATTGACAGTAAGAACCAAAATCACTGTAGATATTTCTTTAACATATCTTTAGCAATGGAATTTTAACAGGTTCTATTCCTTGCCTCAAATCTTTAAATACAAGTTACTACTAATGCTGCAGCATGAATTACAAATAAAGATAAATGGTGATAAACACATTTCTTAGGGTGAATCTTTGGCTTTAACCTCTAAAATTGAAGAGTCTCACACTATAATCTTGGTTATGATCACTGCGCACAGTTACAATAAGAGCCATTAATAGTGCAACTTGAGATAAGTAAAATATGAATAAATCCTCTCAAGTGGAAAAATATTCTCTGTGGGTGTCTTTCATTTTCAGTCATTAAAAACAAAGTTCTGGGGCCAAGTACTACATTTGTTGTTTAGTTCCCTTATGCACTCAAAAGATTCAAAAAGAACTTGACATTAGCATTTTAATCACCCTCTTTCAGGAAGGGCTGACACACAATCTATTTTGAATAGGCCTACATGTCAATCACTGGGACAGAGACACAAAGAGAGGAGCAGGTTTGGAGAAAAAACAATGAGTAGCAATTACAACGTGTTGAGCTGTAGATTCCTGTAGGGCATTCAAGTGAAGATAAGCACCCTACAGTTGAATAAATGGTTTTACAGGTCAGAAGAAAATTCTGGACTGGAAATACAAATGTGGATAAAAAATACATCCAAAAATTAATGTGCATCTTCCCTCCCTACACAAATACACTAAGTTCTCCTCTCACACAAAGTTCTCCTCTCTCTCACTCACTGCCACATGACCAAGGGGTGTCTATTGAGTAAAGACCGAAATAAAAGGCTGACTGAGATGAATCTTTGGAGAGTAAAGTTTCCTTGTACCAGAGATGAGATCAAATTTTGAGGAGAGATTTTTTTTTTAAAAATGGGGGTGAAGGCAGAGACTATGAGGGTTATGGGAAGGAAGAAATGGAGACACTTTATTCTCTAGGGTTGGAAACTGGTCAAGAACATTTATTGAAAGTGCACAGGAGAAAACCAGGGCTGAGTAATCATTCTTCTCTCCATCTCAGAGGACTATCAGCAACTCACTCATCACCCACTGAGCATTTCATTTGGAGTTACACTGGTCAGTGCTTGGGGGACTCCACAACCTCCTCTCCTGTAAATAAGTACAGGCCAAGAGTATCGATTTTTAGTCCCAAACAGAAGATGGGGTTACTGGACTACTTGAGAGGAGATGGTGCTGAACCTACACCATTGGACCAAAGGAGAAATAAATAGAACCATTTTGTCACTGTCTAACTTATATAATTTATACCTACTATATTTGGGAAGGTATCTGGGATACTGTTAAACTCAGAATCTCACTTTTCGATTGTTTTTACAAACATAGTAGTGACACTAGATGAAGCCAAGTATATCTCTTTCAAGAATTATGAAGAGGCCTGAGAATTTACCCTACTTGCAAGCTAATAAATTAGCCAGCCACAGTTTGATGGATGCTGGCAGAAGACATGAGATTCTTGGGTCAGGACAAAGAACTTTATTACTCATGACACAGCAGACACCGGGAGCTTCATGTTTACATCACTTCCCTTTGCCACAAGTCCCTCAGGGTAGGGAAGAGGGAGCGAAGAGGATATTGTATTTGCCATGAGTTTGCATCATACTCAAAGTACCCCAAGCTTAGGAAACCCCAATCTTTTATAAGGTGGTGCAAGCAGACCTGCCTGCATTTTTCCAAAAGGGGGCATTAATATATTGGATGATAAACAAATCTGTCTTTGGCTCCAGAGAGAGATAATATCTCTACCCAGCCTAGCTGTTTGCTATACATTCTGTTGTTGTTGTTGTTGCTGCTGTTGTTTTAAATCCCACACAAAATAATTTTTTAATTTACATTCAATTAGTTAACATATAATGAATTATTTGTTTAGGGATAAAGGTCTGTGATTCAGCATTCTTATAGAATACCCAGTGCTCATTACAACACATAACCCTCCCCAATGTCTATTACCCAGTTACCTCATCCCACAACTGCCTTTGCTCCAGCAACCCTCAGTTTGTTTCCTAAGATCAAGTCTCTTATGGGTTGTCTCCTCTCTGGTTTTGTCTTGTTTTATTTTTACCTCTCTTCCCTGATGATACTCTGCCCTATTTCTTAAATTCCACATATCAGTGAGATAATATGATAATCGCTTTTCTCTGAGTGACTTGTTTTGCTGACTTATTTTGCTTAGCGTAATACCCTATAGTTCCATCCACATCATTACAAATGGCAAGATTTCTTTTCTAATGGCTGCATAATATTTCATTTTAATGTATTATTAGCCCCAGGGGTACAGGTCTGTGAATCGCCAGGTTTACACACTTCACAGCACTCACCATAGCACACGCCCTCCCCAGTGTCCATAACCCAACCACCCTCCCGCACCCCTCAGTTTCTTTTGTGAGACTAAGAGTCTGATATGGTTTGTCACCCTCCTGATCATCCTGTTTCATTTATTCCTTTCCAACCCCCCAGACCCCTCATGCTGCCTCTCAAATTCCTCATATCAGGGAGATCATATGATAATTATCTTTCTCTGATTGACTTATTTTGCTAAGCATAATACCCTCTAGTTCCAATCATGTCACTGCAAATGGCAAGATTTCATTTCTTTTGATGGCTGCATAGTATTCCATTGTATATATATACCACCTCTTCTTTAGCCATTCATCTGTTGATGGACATCTAGGTTCTTTCCATAACTTGGCTATTGTGGACATTGCTGCTATAAACATTCAGGTACACATGCCCCTTCAGATCATTACATTTGTATCTTTGGGGTAAATACCCAGTAGTGCAATTGCAAGGTCATAGGGTAGCTCTATGTTCAACTTTTTAAGGAACCTGCATGCTGTTTTCCAGAGTGGCTACACCAGCTTGCATTCCCACCAACAGTGTAGGAGGGTTCCCCTTTCTCCGCATCCTTGCCAACATCTGTAATTTCCTGACTTGTTAATTTTAGCCATTCTGACTCGTGTGAGGTGGTATCTCATTGTGGTTTTGATTTGTATTTCCCTGATACCGAGTGATGTGGAGCACATTTTCATGTGTCTGTTGGCCATTTGGATATCTTCTTTGCAGAAATGTCTGTTCATGCCCTCTGCCCATTTCTTGATTGGATTATTTGTTCTTTGGGTGTTGAGTTTGATAAGTTCTTTATAGATTTTGGACACCAGCCCTTTAACTGATATGTCATTTGCAAATATCATCTCCTATTTTTTGGTTGCTTTTGGTTTTGTTGACTGTTTCCTTGGCTGTGCAGAAGCTTTTTGTCTTGATGCAATCCCAATAGTTCATTTTTGCCCTTGCTTCCCTTGCCTTTGGAGATGTGTTTAGCAAGAAGTTGCTGTGGCTGCAGTCACAGAGGTAGCTACCTGTGCTTTCCTCTAGGATTTTAATGGATTCCTGTCTCACATTAAGGTCTTTCATGCATTTTGAGTCTACTTTTTTGTATGGTGTAAGGAAATGTTCCAGTTTCATTCTTTTACATGTGGATTTACAATTTTCCCAAAACCACTTGTGGAAGAGAATGTCTTTTTTCCCTTGGATATTCTTTCCTGCTACGTTGAAGAGTAGTTGACCATAGAGTTCTGGGTCCATTTATGGGTTCTCTATTTTGTTCCATTGATCTATATGGCTGTTTTTGTGCCAGTACCATACTGTCTTGATGATGACAGCTTTGTAATAGAGCTTGAAGCCCAGAATTGTGATGGTACCAACTTTGGTTTTCTTTTTCAACATTCCTTTGGCTATTCAGGGTCATTTCTGGTTCCATAAAAATTTTATAATTATTTGTTTCAGTTCTGTGAAAAAAAAGTTGATGGTATTTTGATAGGGATTGCTTGGAATGTGTAGACTGCTCTAGGTAACATAGACATTTTCACAATATTTGTTCTTCCAATCCATGAGCATGGAACATTTTTCCATTTCTTTGTGTCTTCCTCAGTTATTTTTTATGAGTAATCTATAGTTTTCTGAATACAGATCCTTTGCCTCTTTGGCTAGGTTTATTCCTAGGTATCCTAAAGTTTTAGGTGCAATTGTAAAAGGAATCAACTCCTTAATTTCTCTTTCTTCTGTCTTGCTGTTGGTGTATAGAAATGCAACTGATTTATGTGCATTGATTTTTTATCTTGCCACTTTACTGAATTCCTGTATGAGTTCTAGCAGTTTTGGGGTGGAGTCTTTTGGGTTTTCCACATAGAGTATTATATTGTCTGCAAAGAGGGAGAGTTTGACTTCTTTGCTGATTCAGATGCCTTGAATTTCTTTTTGTTGTCTGATTGCAGAGGCTAGGACTTCTAGTACTATGTTGAACAACATAGTGATAGTGGATATCCCTACTGTGTTCTTGACCTTAAGAGAAACGCTCTCAGTTTTTCCCCCACTGAGTATGATTTTCGCTGTGGGCTTTTCATAGATGGTTTTTATGATATTGAGGTATATACCCTCTTTTCCTATACTGTGAAGAGTTTTAATCAAGAAAAGATGCTGTGCTTTGTCAAATTCTTTTCCTGCATCTATTGAGAGGATCATATAGTTCTTGTCATTTCTTGTATTTATGTAGTGCATCACATTGACTGATTTGCCGATGTTGAACCAATCTTGCAGCCCAGGAATAAATCCCACTTGGTCGTGGTGAATAATCCTTTTAATGTACTGTTGGATCCTATTGGCTAGTATTTTTCTGAGAATATTTGCATCATCAGGGATATTGGTCTGTAATTCTCCTTTTAGTGGAGTCTTTCTCTGGTTTTGGGATCAAGGTAGTGAATGCTATACAAACATTCTTGAGAAGATACTTTGAGTGCTAGGTTGCCAGAAGAATGATCCTCAAGGGCCAACAAGAATAGCTATGGTTTGTACTGAGAGGAGGTGGTATAGCTCATTACTAAATAGCTATTATAACCAACTTACAATTTGTAGGTCACCCATGAACCAAACAATATCTTTTATGTAATTTTATGTGAACTACAAGAAATTATTTCCTATAAAAGTGAAAATATTCCCTCTAACTATATGGGACGAAAGAATTGTACTAACTGCTCAATTAATACCTATTGCACAGACCTTGCCACGTAGCTAGTAGTTGACACCATAGACTTGGGTGAGATTACCCATGGGGTATAAGTAAAGGTGGAAGAAAAGAAGGCCAGGATGGAGAACAAACTGCATAAATTTCAGGCACTTAGGCATATCCTGATTCATCATCCTGACATTATTGCTAATATTACACACTGCATTTAATAAAAATGTCTTAGTTACAAGGGCTGACTGAGCTTGTAGCTGGTTCTATCCCTCAGTGTTTAAGTTTTACACACGAGTAAATTACTTCTTTTTTTTTTTCTTGCTTTAGGAATATTTTTACTGAAAAATAAGATACATTTAGAAAGGAAAATTATAAAGGGGTGCCTGGCTGGCTTGGTCACTAGAGCATGTTCTTGATCTCAGGATTGTGAGTTCAAGCCCTACGTTGGGTGTAGAGATTACTTAAAACTTTTTTAAAAATCTTAAAAAATAAAGGCAAGAAATAACAAATACTAGTGAGGATGTGGGGTAAAGGGAACACTCATGCACTGTTGGTGGGAATGTAAGTTGGTGCAGCTATTGCAGAAAACAGTATGGAGGTTTTCTCTTTGGGTTAATACTCAGCAGTAGAATTACTGGATCATATAGTATTCCTACTTTATGATCCAGTAATTCTACTGCTGAGTATTAACCCAAAGAGAGAAATAACACTAATTCAGAAAAGAAAATTATATATGTTCACAGCATGATAAATTAACATGAAAGAACCCAGATCAAGAGTTAGGACACGTAAGCATCCCAGATGCCCCTTTAACCTCCTTGTGATCGGTGCTCCTATCCTCATTTCAGAAAGTGACTAATACCCTGACTTGATATTAGATTAGATTTATCTATATTTGAACTTCATGTAATGGCAGCATACAGTATACATTTCTTTTATCTGGCTGCTTTTTCTTTCTTTTTTTTTTTTAAGATTTTATTTATTTATTTTGTCAGACAGAGAGAGAGCGCAGGAGCGAGCACAGGCTGACAGAATGGCAGGCAGAGGCAGAGGGAGAAGCAGGCTCACTGCTGAGCAAGGAGCCTGATGTGGGACTCGATCCCCGGATGCTGGGATTATGACCTGAGCCGAAGGTAGCTGCTTAACCAACTGAGCCACCCAGGCGTCCCTGGCTCCTTTTTCTTAACATCATGTTTGCAAGATCTAAAGCATTATAATGTATACAGTCATAATTAGTTCATCCTAAGTACTGGATACTATTACACTGTATGAATATATAATAACTTATTTATTCATTATTATGTTAATAAAATTTTTGTTTTCGGTTTTTGGCTATTAAGATAATATTGCTGTAAACATTCTTGTGTGTGTGTTTGTGTGTGTGTGTGTGTGTATGTATGTATATATATATATATGCATATCTGCTGAGTTTAATCTAGAAGTGGAATGACAGAGATTTAGGATATGTATACATCCAACTTTAATAGATAATGAAAACAGTTTTCTAAAGTGACTGTATCTGTTTCTACTCCTACCAGCAGCATAGGAGAGCTCCACATTCTCAGAGGCATATAATATTGTCAATCTATTTAATTTTGGCCATTCTGGTAGGTGTGGGGCTGAATCTCATCAAGGTTTTAATTTGGATTTCTGTGATGACTGATGAGTATGAGTGCTTTTTCATATGTTTATTGATCAATTGTATATCCTCTCGGTGAAGTTGGTGTTAAAATCTCTTGCCCAATTTTCTATTGGGTTGTGTGTCATTTTCTTAATTTTGAAGGGTGTTTTTGTTTGTTTTTGATACAAACACTTTTCAGTTATATGTTTTATAAATACCCTGCCATACACAGTGGCTTGCATTTCACTCCTTCTTTTTTAAAAAGAGAGAACACAACTGGGCAGAGAGAGAGACAGAAAGAGGGAGAGAATCTCAAGCAGACTCCCCCATGAGTGTGGAGCCAGACACAGGGCTCCATCTCAAGACCCATGAGATCACAACCTGGATCAAAACCAAGAGTCCACCATCCAACCAACTGAGTCACCCATGTGTCCACATTTCACTCTCTTAATATGCCTTAGTTTTAATGTATTCTTTCCATAATCTTGTTTTTCTTATTGGTTAATACTTCTGATATTTAGGAAAATTTCCCCCATACCTAAAGACACACATATCCCTCTGTTATCTCCTTAGACATTTTATTGATTTGCTCTTCACAATGGGATCTATAGTCTTTCTGGATTTTGTTTTTGTATAGTGTATGTCTACAGGGAAAAAAAAAACTCACTGTGTTTTCTTTTTCTCTCACACTTGCAATACATCTTTTTTTTTTTTTAAGATTTTATTTATTTATTCATTCATGAGAGAAAGTGTGAGCACAAGCTGGGGGGCAGAAAAAGAAGGAGAAGCAGACTCCCTACTGAGCATGGAGAGTGAGCCACCCATGTGATCAGACGTATGGGTTTTTCACACCCAGCAATCCTCCAACACCACAGCTGGTCCCACAATTCAATTCAACTCTGATACTAGTGCAGACCCCACAAGCTAAGGGCTCAATCCCACAAGACTACCCTCCACCTCAGATGCCAATTGCAAGTAGTAGGTGCCTAGGTTACTTCACAACTTCTATCTGAGTTGGTTACAAATTGGAGGATCCCATGACTTCCTCCTCGGGTTTGGTCATTTTTCAAAATGGCTCACAAAACTCAGGGAAATGCTTAAGAATATTCTTTCTTATAGATATGCAGTTAATTCTGGCTGTTTATTAACTGTCCTTTTCCAACTCCTCTTCAATAATATCTTTGTCATGAATCAGGTGAATGTATATATTGGGTTTGCTTCCGTACTCTATATTCTATTCATGTGGCTTATCTATCTTTGCACCAATAGTACAATCTTAATTACTCTAGCTTAATTATAAGTCTTCACATCCAGAGTACAAGTCCTTCAACTTTTTAAATCCCTCTTCTAGTTTGTCTTGGGACTAAAATTCTTGATCAGTTTTTAAAATGGCCAATTTACACATATGCATACACAAACCTGTTGGTTTTTTTAAACTAGTGATTTTATCAATTTAATCAATTCACACACACACAAAAGGCATCTTAATAACACACAACCTCTAATCCAAGAAGATATATCCTTTGCTTCTTTAGGTATTCTTTAATTTCTTCCAATGCTGTTTCAAAGTTCCCAGTGTAGAAGACTTGTTATGTATTTTTTTTTATTTTATTTATTTATTTGACAGAGAGAGAGAGAGATCACAAGTAGGCAGAGAGGCAGGCAGAGAGGGAGAGGGAAAGCAGGCTCCCTGCTGAGCAGAGAGCCTGATTCGGGGCTTGATCCCAGGACCCTGAGATCATGACCTGAGCCGAAAGCAGAGGCTTAACCCACTGAGCCATCCAGGTGCCCGACTTGTTATGTATTTTATGATAGATTTATTCAGGTAATTGATGCTATTGTGAGCAGCATCACTTTTTATATTTTAATTGTTGATGGCATATGGGAGTAAAATTGTGCTTATATATTTAATTCTATCCAGTAATTTTTCTAAATTCACTCCTTAGCTCTAATAGTTTGAATAGGTTTTAGATTTTCTACACCCATAATCATGTTATCTGGAAATAATGACAATTTTACTTCTTCCCTTCCAATCCCCATATATTTTATGTCTTTATTGTGCCTTATTTTCCTACATAGGGATCTAGAGTAGTGGTCATCCAATTTAAAAGGAAAAAATTTCAATATTTCACTATGTTCATTGTTATAGGTTCTATTTTATTCTATTTTATTTCATCACATGATTTTTCCCCTGTATTTATTGAGATGATCATGTGATTTTTATCTTGTCATGATTTAGATTTGCTTGTTTTTGAACTTTATATACATGGAACCATTCAACATTCTTTGTGTCTGACCACTTTTGATCAATATTAAATTTGCCCTTTCATGTTCTTGCATGTAGCTGGAGTTGTTCATTTTCATTGTTGAAGACAACTCTATTATACCACCAATTATTCATCTGATATTTGTTGGATATTTGGTATTTTTTCCATTTGGATAAAGTAAAGCAACATCCTAGAAAGCTAACCATCTATCTCACTCCTCAGAGCATAACCTTGTCCGCAAGACACATAAGTTGCACTCCAGCATTGCTGCTAATTACTGTAATTATCATAGCGATATCCGCTGTGCCCCTAATCGCTGAGTGCCACCACCTGACACTGCCATTCCACAATCCCTTCATCGCCATAGATACTATGAACCTGTGTCTATTACAGTATGGACTTACCATAAATTCTAAGGAACAATCATCACAGGAATACCTAAAGATGCTATTGCCTTCCCTTGCAGTATATTCCTTACTGCCTCAGTGGTCTGAACATCCTCAGGGCAACCCTGGGGAGACTAGGGAGATCTATGTCTTCTGGTCTTACATGATAAATACCTTTTATCATTTCCACCTTCTGGAGTCTTTTGATCCCTTCCTCAATACTGTGCTGAAGCTGTGTGGAAGTTCCATCTCTCTTGCCGTATCCAAGCTTCAGGAACCATCACAGGAGTGCAGTAGGATTGACTCTGGTTGTCCTTGGAAGGCTGTTAAACCCAAGTCATGGAAGAGTGCTGCCAAGCAAGTGAATTTTCCCCACTGAGTCTTATATTCCCATTCGACTCTCTCAAGATCCACTTCAACATGTGCTTTCCCCATTCCAGCCAGTTTATGTAACTCAGGGATGATTATTTTTGTTTACAAGTTATTTCCTCCTAAAACAGAGATTGGATTTTCTTGTTTAGACGGTGCTGATGTTAACTGTAATTATCAGCAGCAGTGAAGGGTGGTGAAGGTGGATCTAAAATAGGACAGATGTCATCTAGTGAGGCACCTCTCAGGTGAGGTCTTTGCAGGTTCTATCTGCAGGCAAAGGAAGTCTTTGAGAGAGGGAGAATGCGGCTTCTGTTGGTCCAGAGGGTTCAGGGAATCTAGAGGTCAAATTTCTGAGCTTATCCGCATACATATCTCCATCCCAGATCTCACATGCTATTATTTTTCCAATGAGGGCCCTCAGTATAGGAGATCTGGTAAGGCTGTATGTTCTTTTATTCTCCTTTGCAGCTATGCAAATGTAGTAGTAAGATGCTGGGGCCTTATGCCTATAGGAGATGAGCAAGGTTGTGCAAACACTGCCTTAAGTGACCCTCTGAATTTCAGAGTGCTTAGAACTGATGTGTTACAAGATGTCACTTTATGGTTTTCAAGGCTTTCAAAGCAGTTAGTAGAAGCCAAGTTTTAATTACCTTTTTTTCCCATACCATTCAAAGGCCATAGCAAGCATATAACCCACTGCTCTCCTTTTCAGTGATACCCTAACCCTATCTTCTCTGCTTTCATGACAGCACTTGTTGTGATGCTACTCATGCCAGGGCAATGAGCACACTCCATTCACTACCAGAAATGGTGTCCTTATTTCCTTCTGACCTGTAAGGGATCCAGGTGTAAAAATCCCATCCTGAGGATATGCTTTCTGAGGTTCTTTTTGATACCAACTGTATTAGTTTGGGTTCCCTCCAAAGCAAAGGCCAAGCCAGTGCAAGGAATCTGTGTCATATTGGCACCAGATATGGACTTCCGGTGCTCAGACCCATCAGACCTCCAGAGGAGCTTTATGAAATGCATTTCTGAGGGAAGAAAGCTGGGTCAGTACCCATCTCCATCTCCTCCATCACCCATGTTCAAAGGAGATTCCCACAGGTGTTGACTCCGTACCATTCTGAGCTGTGCCTGGTGAGTGGAGTGGGCTGGCTTGGGCATCCCATGCCACAGGAGTGGAGAAGCCCAGGTGGGAACTGAGAGGAATCTGGTGTCCCCAGGTGGAATACTGTCAGGTTGCCCCTGCACACACCTAGGGGTAGCCCCCATGGCACTGACTGCTCCGTCTGTGGCTCATGTAAAAAGTGAGTCTGGAAAAACTTTGAGTGACATAAAAGAAGTGTTCAGTACATTGTATTTGGACAATGCTTGTTGAAATAAGGTCAGACCTAGGATGATTTATATTTGTTTTTGCAAGATGGCTGCGAACACTAGCACTTGATGATCTTAATTCAGTGCCAATAAGTAAGGAGATTGTCAGCTGAGTTTCAGTCCCTGGTAAGTATTATCGGCTTTGAGTTCACTACTTGAGAGCAGCTTTTCAGGGACCCAGTTAAAAGTGATGGAGAGTCACAAGATTCACCCTTTCCCTTGACAGATGTGAAATCCTCCATTTCATGAGCTTCCTAAATGACAGTTCAACGTCTCAGCTGTTCCCCCTGAAACCAACAACGGACTCCGGAGATAAAAGTCCCAGCCTTACCTAGCTGACCTCACTTCCCACCTCCCAGCTCAGTGGTGCCCTGAGTTAGCTCTCTGATGCTGTCTACCAGATATTTTGCCATATTGCCTAGTCTCTCTTAGTTGGATAAGTTGGTCCAAATTGTTCACCTATCCATTTCACCTAAGCAAAATTATCTTTTAAACAAAGGTCAAAAGCTAATAAACCACAACATAAAATGAATTACAAATGGTTAGTAATTAGCCTTTGAAAGATATCAGCTTCCTAATTATAAAAAAAATTCAATTAAAAATGAGAGGATTTCAAATGTTAAAGCACAAAGTTTAAAGAAATGAGGACAATAGATAGAGGTTATTGAATCCACTCAGATACTCAGAAAGTCAAGTCAAAACCTGCAAAGAATTTTGGTAATATTAGAAGGAGTGGTTTTATTTTTCAATACACATTGACATAGTAATTCTACTTGTTAGGAGTTTATTTACCTTAAGGAAAATATATGAAATGTGGACATATACTCAACATGGGGCTATTTTTAAGGACACATTAAAAATTTCTTATAATATGATCATAGATAAATCATAATATATCAATGAAACAGATATTATATAACTTTTAAAATTACATTTATCAACCACCTCTCTGCTGGGGAAGATGTTCTTATTTTTTTTTAATTTTTTAAAAAATATTTTATTTATTTGACAGAGAGAGACACAGCGAGAGAGGGAACACAAGCAAGGGGAGTGAGAGAGGGAGAAAAAGGCTTTCCGATGCAGGACTCGATCCAGGGACCCCAGGATCATGACCTGAGCCAAAGGCAGACGCTCAACAACTGAGCCACCCAGAAGCCCTGGGAAGATGCTTTAAAATAATACTAAATCTCAAAAGCAAAATTTAAAGTATATACAGTATGGATTCGATTACTCTAAAAAGAAGCGTAGGAAACACTCTTGCAATGTTTTCCTGGGTGTGGAATTATGGATATTTTTTCTCTGTATTTTTATTGTTTCTGCTGCTATCCAAATTTTCTACTGAGTATGAAATTCTTTTATAATCAGAAATAACCAGGAAAAGAAAAGGATGCAACTTTTATATTAGAATTAGTAATAGTAAATTATTTATCTAGAATAAGATAGAGGATGCTGGTTAGTTTAATTTTCAGATAATTAAATATTTATCATATAACGTACACTCCAAACGGAGTGCCTTTCAGGAATACATAATTAAATGGACCCAAACCTAACATCAAAATTCCCAGAAACAGAAATCAGCTTTTCTCTTACAATTCATAAGGCATTTCAACTGTTACACTTTTTGATAATCGCAATTACAAACCTCAATGATCACTCTATCAAAAAGGTTTTAATCTTTTAATTAACTTTCTCTTGTTTCCCTAAGGGAGTGCCTGCTTGTTCCTTATGCCCCCAGCAGTTTACATCTGATTTTTTTCCATCAGTTTTCTCCACACCCCACTTAAGGCAAACATTACTTATATAATTTACAAATGTGTCGCAGATTCCCAGAAAAGCATGTACCTTTGCCACACTTTTGCAGTCAACCTTAGGGCTGAGCCTCCAACCCCCAGACTGCGGTCAGCTGTGCCCCTCGCCCGCTCCCCAGCTGGTTCTCTAGCTTGCAGCACAGGGCGCTGCAAATACTGGAGACCCGTAATTATTTGTTGGTTTAATATAATTTGTTTAGTCACTGGAGGACGACTGACTTGCATTTTCTCTTTTTTTTTATATTGATCCATAACACGGTCTGTCTTCCCCCCAGTGGGTATTTGGGCAGGAACTTGTTAGTGTCACTTTCCTGTGCTTTCAGGAGGGATTTCACCCCGCAGGGTTCTCTGGCAGCCACCTCCCATCACTATGGTGTCCTCGCTTCAGTTTTGACACGACATCATTAGCAGCTGCACCGCAGTCCTTGTTCAAGCTCAATGAGAGAGCACAAACGGACTTGGCACTGAGTGCAGCCAGGAGGGACCCACAGTGGAGCCGCCTAACAGACCTGCTCTCTTCCGAACTGCGCACAGGGCCCCTCTGTCCTTCACCAGGCGGGAGCCCACTTCCAAACACTGTGAGCCTGGCTGCGTGCCAAGCGCTGAATGCCTTGAACTCGGCCCTGGACTTGATTTCTTATTTCACTGTGGAAGAGAAACAAAACAAAACAAAACACCCATCAGCATACACTGGTGCAGCGGTGCCTCCTGATATCTTGGAAACATTTTGGCAGGATTTACAATCCTTCCTTTCCATGGCCAGGCGGGGAGCCCCTGCTGCGATTAAAACCAGGGGGAGCTTCTCATAAACCCATCTGATCAATATAGCGCAGAATGCAGCCCCGCAATATTATGGTTTTTAAAGCCATTTAGGAACATATAAATATGTCCTTACAATGTACAGTTAAATTCTGAAACATATATAAAATCCTATGCACACTCTGAACACCACTAAATGAAACTATGCACGTGCAGATAAAGGTTAAAAATGTACGTGGACAGGATTCATAGGGTGATAGAAGGTGGCAGACAGATTGGTATTGCACTTACGCTGAATACAATATTTAAAAAACATGTATTATACTATTTTATAAAACTGCAATAGGCTCTCTTTAGAAAGAAAAGAATATTTCTTTTAAGGCAATAAAAAAGGTGTAGAAATTTTCACTCTATTGCATTATAAAGCATAAATCATATTTCAAAAGAAAATGCCTTTACTTTTTTTTGTACAGGAAAGGCATATTTTGCTTCCCTTAAAAGTGCATTTTCCTCACTAGGCTCCCCATCCTCCCTCACCCCAGGCAGCCTCCCCGGTATTTGATATACTGGAGCCCAAACCAGTCATAGCATATACCAATTCCATAACAATGGTCAGTACCATTGGTTCCTCTCTCTTTTTATAGGGAACAATTCTTTGCATTTATTTTATCTTCTAGAAGATATTTAAAAATCTTACAAATCTTTCAACTAAAATTTATATATAATCACATGAAAAGAAAAGGGAAAGAACATTTAACATCTACCGACTACCACTCAGAGAACTTTAGACATACTCTCTCATTTAATCCTCACAGCAATCCTGATGAGGTAGATACTATTATCTTCATTTTATGGTTAAAGACACCAAGACCAGAGAGGTTAAATAACTTGCCCAAAGTCACACAGCCTCTGAGGGTTGAGTCCCTGTCCTTCACAGGACTCTGGCTCCCTTTTCTTCATACTCTCTCACCCTTCTCCACTCCTTGCCCACATGAATATTATTTTTTCTTTATAAATGTGCTTCTATGATACTTACAATATTTACAAACCATTTTTACAGCTTGGCAGATTTTCTTTTTCTTTTCTTTTTTATACTTAAGAGATAAATCTGGGCCTAGAAGAACCCTGACTATTCAAGCAACCACCCAATTCCCAGACCCTAGTGTGTCCTGATGAGCCTGACTGACCTTGTCCCGGCTACGGTGTTGTTTCTGAGGGGCGCACATGACCTGAGTTGGCCCAGGCATGCCAAAAGGAAAAACTTAGATTCTGCTGTTAGAGGAGAGATTTATGCCTTCCTCACACTGGACAGTCCATCTTACGATCAAGAGAGGAACTAGCCTTCAGATGAAGTAAATTCTATGAACAACAGAACAGAACGTTAGAAGGAACTTGGGTCTTTAATGACATCACTGAGCCACTGGGTCAGTCAATTCACGCCTGCTTTCTGAACCCCTGTTAGTGAAATAACAGATGTCCTTTTCATGTGATTCAGGTTGAATTGGGCATTCTTTTATTTTCAACTGATGGCTGAGAAATTCTATGGGATGCATTATTAGAAGTAGAATTATTTGTTCAAAGGGCAATGCGCGCCTGAATCGTTAACCGTTTCACAAGGGTAGAGGTGAGCGGGTGGGAAATATGGAGGGGAAGTTCCTGATTTACAGCATTTGCTACTTTGTTAATTTTAATACATAATTTGTTAATTTGTAATTCGTTAATTACAGCATGCGTAAATGCACTCACTGCAGCTGTCTTCAACCTACCAACAAGAAGTGTTGGAGAAGATGCAGAGAAAGGGGAACCCTTTGTTGTTTACTGACACAGCCTGGTGGGCTCCTGCTGCTATGGTTTTGCACTTGCTATGCTTTTTTGTGGGGAGCACTGTCCCTCTGGTGTCTGCCCAGCCAGCTTGCTCACTTCCTGCAGGACTTTGCTCAAATGTCACTTCTTAGGGAGGCCTAACCCTGGCCACCTGTTTAAAACGGCCTTATTCTCAGGTTTCCCAATCCCCCTGCCCTGCTTGATTTTTTTATTTTCTCAATATCACTCGTCTTCTGGGGCGCCTGGGTGGCTCAGTCGGTTAATCCGCTGCCTTCAGCTCAGGTCATGATCTCAGGGTCCTGGGATCGAGTCCCGCATCGGGATCTCTGCTCAGCAGGGAGCCTGCTTCCCTCTCACTCTCCCTGCCTGCCTCTCTGCCTACTTGTGATCTCTCTCTGTCAAATAAATAAATAAAATCTTAAAAAAAAAAAAAAATCACTCGTCTTCTTCAAGTAGACTGCATCATTCCCTTATATATTTTGGTTTTAGTCTGTTATCCTCTCCTAAAATGAAAGCTCTATGTGGGAAGATTATTGTGTGTTTGGTTCACTCTTATATCCCCAATGCCTTAAACAAATACTCGATGTATTTGCTAAATAAATAAATGAATATATGACTTTTTGCAAACTTACAAATCTATGGGCACCTATTTTTTTTTTGAGATTTATTTATTTATTTATTTGACAGAAGAATCACAAGTAGGCAGAGAGGCAGGCAGAGAGACAGGGGGAAGCAGGCTCCCTGCTGAGCAGAGAGCCCAATGTAGGGCTTGATCCTAGGACCCTGAGATCATGACCTGAGCCGAAGGCAGAGGCTTAACCCACTGAGTCACCCAAGCACCCTATATGCACCTTTTTTACACAACATTATGTTTGTGATATTTACATCAATACAAACACCTCCAGTTTATTTCACTTTCACCGATATCTATCTATATATATATAGAGAGAGAGAGATAATAATAGTACTATATACTTCCATTTTGAGATATACTATAATTTATTTTTCCCTTCTCCTAATTATGAACGTTGGGTTATTTATAATTTTTAAATATTTATAATTTCCCACTATGAGTCTGTTATCATTAACATTCATACACACACTTATATGACTATGTATATCTTTGCACACCTCAGAGTTGTCCCCCTACCCCCTCCCCCGCGAAAACCTGGGAATGGAATTTCGGGATCTTAAATTTTGCATTTTAATCTTGACTGGGTGCTCCTCCCTTGAAGTGATTGTACCAATTTCTTCTCTGTAAGGAATGTGATAGAAGTTTTCTTTGCTCTCAGTGAAAACATTCAACACAGTCATAAGTTCAGTTCTTGCCAAATCTGATTGTGGCATGGTGCCTCATCTGTGTTTTCATTTGTTTGTTCCTGATTAGTAGCAGGCCGGCTCACTTCGAGCTGCTCTCAGCTGTTTTGTAGGCTCTATTTTGAATATGTGAATCTCCTTTCTGTCTTCTTTCTTCCTTTAGTATTTAGAGATCTCATATTAGGTTTTTTACACTGGAGAATTTTCCCTCTCCCGTAAGATAATTCTTAGTGTACTGTATGATCTTTGTATGCCTTTTGTTTATGTCCCTTGCCTCCTTTTCTTTGCAGCATCTCTGCAAGGTCCAACTTGGACTTTTTATGTGGCTCCCCCCTCTTTGACAGGGAACTTGGTGCTGATCATTAGTTATGGCTGGGGTTGGTGGCGGGGGGTGCTGGGGTAATCTAGAACTCTGAGTCAGGTATTTCCTTCTGAAACTCATCCTCTTTGTCTGTTATTTCCTTTCCCTTTGAGTACATCTCTTTCAAGTTGGGTGTTTACATCACTGGTAGGTCATAACAGAACTATTTTCTCTTTTCTCTCCTTAATCCCACTCACTTCCTGCACAGGCCATGGACAATGACAACAGGTCACAAACAATAGAAATAAGGCATCAGCTTGGTATTCCCCTCAGCATCAGGGCTAGAACTATTTCTACAGGATGGTTCTCTGCCTCCCATGGCCTGCTCGTGTCCTCAAATGTCCATCTTAGCAAAAGATCATTGCATGAGCCTTTCTAGACAACGCTCAAAAAAATTGTTCCCTGCCTCATGTCTGAATCAGTAGGTGCTAGCTTACAGCTCCTTATGCTCTAACTTCATATTATTTGGTGTCATAGTTTGTGTTTAAGATTGTACTTGTAGCTACAATTATACTTGTTTTAATAAACAATGTGGATAGAACTAGAGGGTATTATGCTAAGTGAAATAAGTCAGAGAAAGAAAAATACCACATGATTTCACTCGTATGTGGAATTTTAAAAACAAAATGGATGAACATAGGGGAAGGGAAAGAAAAATAAAATAAGATGAAAACAGAGAGGGAGGCAAATCAATCATCTCTTATGATGATGAATTCTAGGAAACAAACTGTGGGTTGCTGGAGGGGAGGTGGGTAGGGGGATGGGGTAATTAGGTGATGGGCATTAAGGAGGGCACTTGAAGTAATGAGCACTGGGTGTTGTATCCAACTGATGAATCACTAAATTCTACTTCTGAAACTAATACTATAATATATGGTAATAAATTTAATTTAAATAAAAGTAAAATTTAAAAATGAGTTTTCCCCCTTTATTTTCATTCTTTGTAATTTCCTTTGACTTTACAAATGGGATAAAATAATTTGTATTATATGGGTATTTAGATAGTCTTTAACTAGATTTTTTTTAAGCCTGGGGATGACAAAAACAAAATGTAGAGTAGTGGTTGCCTCCATGTAGTGTTGGGGAATGGGATTGTGGAAGTAAATGAAAAGGTGTAAGTAGTTTCTAAGTTAGCAGCTGGGTTCCTAGTTTTTCATCTAGTGGTTATGCTTCATTACATACTTTCTTTTGCATGTATTTTTCTTATCAACAATTATATAATAAAGCATTAATAATGCATGAGCCATCACTTCTAGGATAAAGTTGCATTCACTGCTCAATGAAGAGGGAGAGTCATTACCAGCTGAGAGTAAGTGGAAGAAGCAGTCAAAATATTGACATTCACGGGAATACACGACAGAAGACCAGTGGACAAAGTTACAGGAGGGAGGAAATGAACAAAGATGACAGCCACTGTCCCTGCCAGGGTGGTCTTTATGGAGCTCAGCCTTATAGTTAACTCAGGACAGTCTTACAAATTGTGCAGACACAGTAGTGAGATTTACTAGCTGCAACCGGAGAGCCAGTAAGAAATATCAAGCATAAAGACAAATGGGAATAAATGGGTCAAGTACTGCTATTAAAACTAAAATAACTTAATTTTTTTGCAACTGAGCACTAATCCTCTTAAAAGGAGAGGAAGCTTTTTTTTCTTTCATTTTCTTCTTGCTGAGTTGAGTCTTTTTACTCTTTTTTTTTCCTCCAATGCTTTCTATTGTTTAAAATCTTATTTCTCTTCTTCTAAGTGTCTTCAAACTCTCAGTAAATGTATCTCTTTCCACCAATGTTGGGAATTAACCCATATCTAAGGTGAGAATTTTTGTAGTTTTACTCTCTAGCTCTCTTCTGAAACCAATCATAACTTGTTTAAAATCATGTGGAGAGGGGCACCTGGGTTAAGTGCCTGCCTTCAGCTCAGGCCATGATCTCAGGGTCCTGGGATCAAGCTCCGAATCGGGCTCTCTGCTCAGCAGGGAGGCTGCTTCCCCCTCTCTCTGCCTGCCTCTCTGCCTACTTCTGATCTCTCTCTCTCTCTCAAAGAAATAAAATCTTTAAATAAATAAATAAATAAAATCATGTGGAGGGGCACCTGGGTGGCTCAGTCTTTAAGCGTCTGCCTTTGGCTCAGGTCATGATCCTGGGGTCCTGGGATGGAGCCCCCCATCAGGCTCCCTGCTCAGCGGGAAGCCTGCTTCTCCCTCTCCTGATGCTTGTGTTCCCTCTCTCGCTGTGTCTCTCTCTGTCATATAAATAAATAAAATCTTAAGTAAAATAAAATCATGTGGAATTTTAGTTTCCATTTTTTTTACATTATATCTTTTTCCATTCATAACAGCCCATGCAATGACTGTATCAGAAATTCTAACCTAATTATCAGTAGTCACTGGAACTTACTCTAAGTTTTACGAGTTTCTCCTCTCACCAGTCTTTCTTGTGTTACGTATCTCCTTTCTTTCTCTGTTGAGTTTTGCTTGCTTTGTTTTGTTTTTGCTAGGATATATATCCCTGAGTGATTCTTTTTCTTTCTCAGAGAGAGATGAGTGCTTCATGTTTGAAGTAATTGTGATCACAAGCATTGGGTAGTGTTCCAGATGAGTAAAAATCTCTTTCCTGTCAAGCTTTGAAAGCAGTGCTGTACTGTCATCCTGTGAGATATTTGACTGTGATCTCATCCCATTCTTTTTTTTTTTAAAGATTTTATTTATTTATTTGAGAGAGACAGTGAGAGAGAGCTTGAGAGGGGCAAGGGTCAGAGGGAGAGGCAGACTCCCCATGGGGCTGGGAGCCCTGATGTGGGACTCGATCCCGGGACTCCAGGATCATGACCTGAGCCAAAAGCAGTTGCTTAACCAACTGAGCCACCCAGGTGCCCTCATCCTATTCTTTAGTGGACTTTTCTCCCTCTGAAAGATATTACATTTTCTCTTTATCACTGAAGATCAGAAATACCATGAGGATCTGCCTGGATTCACTATTACTCTTCATATTTCAGAACCCGTTCCAACTGAAGACATATCTTTTTTTGGTCCAGGAATTTTTATTTTATTACTTCCTGGATTAGTTCTTTCTCTCTTTTCCATTTCAAACTCCTAACAGATACTAGGTCTTCTAAAACCATCCTGCAATCCTTTACCATTTCTCTAATCTTTTAAATTTGACTTTTTAATCCACATTTAAGGAGATTTCATATAGTTGAACTTCCATTTTACTAATGTGGCTGTCAACTACCTACCACTGAATGTATTATTTTGGCAATCATGTTTTTCTTTTATTACCAAGAATTCTTTTTACTACATTTTCAGTAGAGCTTGTTTAAGCCTGAAAATATTTCTATGGATGTTATTGGAACTCGTTTTTAAGTTCTTGTCCCTTTCTCCCAATATGTCTGTTTCCTCTACAACTTACCATCTCTTCTTCCTCTTCTGATTCATCTTGTTTCTTTTCTCTCTTTCCCTTTAATTTTTAAATAAAATTTATGTACACATATTTTAAAGAATCAAATAGTCATACAATGTTTGTTGGGAAAAATAGTGTACTCCAATATCTTACACCTCAGATACATTTACTTTAAATACTCTAATGTATTAGGGTGCCTGGGTGGTACAGTTGGTTAAGTGTTGAGCTCTTGGTTTCAGCTGAGGTCATGATCTCAAGATCGTGATCTCAGAGTCAAGAGGTCAAGCCATACATCAGGCTCCAGGCTCAGTGTGCAGTCAACTTAAGACTCTCTCTCTCTGGGACATATGGGTGGCTCAGTTGGTTGATTAAATGTCTGACTCTTGATTTTAACTCAGGCCATGATCTTAGGGTGTGAGATAAAGCCCCATGTCAGGCTCCATGCTCAGTGTGGAGTCTGCTTGAGAATCTCACTCTCTCTCTCCCTCTGCCCCACCCCCTCAAAATAAATAAATAGATAAACAAATAAATTGAATTTTTATTAACATATAATGTATTATTTTCCCCAGGGGTACAGGTCTGTGAATTGTCAGGCTTACACATTTTACAGCACTCACCCTAGCACATACCCTCCCCAGTGTCCATAACCCCACAACCCTCTCCCTACACCCTCACCCGCCAGCAACCCTCAGTTTGTTTTGTGAGATTAAGAATGTCTTATGGTTTGTCTCCCTCCCAATCCTTATTTCATTTTTTCCTTCCCTACCATCCTGCCTCTCAAATTCCTCATCTCAGGGAGATCATATGATAATTGTCTTTCTCTGATAGACTTATTTCGCTCAGCATAATACCCTCTAGTTCCATTCACATCATTGCAAATGGCAAGATTTCATTTCTTTTGATGGCTGCATAGTAGTCTATATGTATATGTATATATATACATATATGTGTATATGTATATATATATGTATATATTTACATATATATACATGTATATATCACCTCTTCTTTATCCATTCATCTGTTAATAGACATCTAGGCTCTTTCCATACTTTGGACATTGCTGCTATAAACATTTGGGTGCATGGATCACTACATTTGTATCTTTAGGGTAAATACCCAGTAGTGCAATTGCTGGGTCATAGGGTAGCTCTATGTTCAACTTTTTGAGGAACCTCCATGCTGTTTTCCAGAGTGGCTACAACAGCTTGCATTCCCACCAACAGTGTAGGAGGGTTCCCCTTTCTCTGCATCCTTGCCAACATCCATCATTTCCTGACTTGTTAATTTTAGCCATTCTGACTTGTGTGAGGTGGTATCTCATTGTGGTTTTGATTTGTATTTCCCTGATGCCAAGTGATGTGGAGCGCTTTTTCATGTGTCTGTTGGCCATCTGGATGTCTTTTTTGCAGAAATGTCTGTTCATGTCTTTGGCCTATTTCGTGATTGGATTATTTGTTCTTTGGGTGTTGAGTTTGATAAGTTCTTTATAGATTTTGGATACTAGCCCTTTATCTGATATTTCATTTGCAAATATCTTCTGTTATATTGGTTGTCTTTGGGGTTTTTTGACTATTTCCTTTGCTGTGCAAAAGTTTTAGATCCTGATGAATTCCCAATAGTTCATTTTTGCCCTTGCTTCCCTTGCCTTTGGCAATGTTTCTAGGAAGAAGTTGCTGTGGCTGAGGCCAGAAAAGTTTCTGCCTGTGTTCTCCTCAAGGATTTTGATGGATTCCTTTCTCACATTGAGCTCTTTCATCTATTTTGAGTCTATTTTTGTGTGTGGTGTAAGGAAATGGTCCAGTTTCATTTTTCTGCATGTGGCTGTCCAATTTTCCCAATACATTTGTTGAAGAGACTGTCTTTTTTCCATTGGACATTCTTTCCTGCTTTGTCAAAGATTAGTTGACCATGGAGTTGAGAGTCTATTTATGGGCTCTCTATTCTGTTCCATTGATCTATGTGTCTGTTTTTGTGCTAGTACCGTACTGTCTTGATATTAGAGCTTTGTAATAGAACTTGAAGCCTGGAATTGTGATGCGACCAACGTTGGCTTTCTTTTTCAACATTCCTCTGGCTATTTGGGGTCTTTACTGGTTCCACATAAATTTTAGGATTATTTGTTCCATTTCTTTGAAAAAAATTGATGGTATTTTGATAGGGATTACATTAAATGTGTAGATTGCTTTAGGTAGCATAGTCATTTTCACAATATTTGTTCTTCCAATCCATGAGCATGGAACATTTTTCCATTTCTTTGTGTCTTCCTCAATTTCTTTCATGAGTACTTTATAGTTTTCTGACTCTTTGCCTCTTTGGTTAGGTTTATTCCTCGGTATCTTATGCTTTTGGGTGCAGTTATAAATGGGATTGACTCCTTAATTTCTCTTTCTTCTGTCTTGCTGTTGGTGTATAGAAATGCAACTGATTTCTGTGCATTGATTTTATATCCTGCCACTTTATTGAATTCCTGTATGGGTTCTAGCAGTTTTGGGGTGAAATCTTTTGGGTTTCCCACATAGAGTATCATGTCATCTGCAAAGAGTGAGAGTTGGACTTCTTCTTTGCTGATTCAGATGTCTTTAATTTAGCTTTGTTGTCTGATTGCTGAGGCTAGGACTTCTAGTACTATGTTGAATAGCAGTGGTGATGTGGACATCCCTGCCATGTTCCTGACCTTAGGGGAAAAGCTCTCAGTTTTTCCTCATTAAGAATGATATTCTCTGTGGGTTTTTCATAGATGGCTTTGATGATATTGAGGTATGTACCCTCTATGCCTACACCATGAAGGGTTTTGATTAAGAAAGAAGAAAGGATGCTGTACTTTGTCAAATGCTTTTTCAGCATCTATTGAGAGTATCATATGGTTCTTTTTCTTTCTTTTATGAATGTATTGTATCACACTGACTAATTTGTGGGTGTTGAATCAACAATGCAACCCAGGAACAAATTCCTCTTGGTCCTGGTGAATAATCCTTTTAATGTACTGTTAGATCCTATTGGCTAATATTTTGGTGAGAATTTTTGCATCTGTGTTCATCAAGGATATTGGTCTCTAATTCTCCTTTTTGATAGGGTCTTTGTCTGGTTTTGGGATCAAGGTAATGGTGGCCTCATAAAATGAGTTTGGAAGTTTTCCTTCCATTTCTATTTTTTTTTTAATAGTTTCAGGAGAATAGGTATTAATTCTTCTTTAAATGTTTGGTAGAATTCCCCTGGGAAGCTGTCTAGCCCTGGGCTCTTATTTGTTGGGAAATTTTTGATGATTGCTTTTTTAAATTCTTTGATGTATTAACATAGTTTTTACTTTCATATTGCTAATAACATATTATGGGTTTTTTGACCATTTTTTAGTTTTAGGTATTTTTATTGACATTCCATTATGGAAGAGTAAGGTAATAACTCTTTCATGTACACATACCTGTGCCATCAGTTTACTCACACTCCCTGTCCTCTATTAACCCCAGTATAGTTATAAGATATTTTAGTTAGGTCAATACTTAGTGTTTATATTCCTATTATTATATAAATGTTATCAACAGGTCTCTTATAATTTGATTACTTTTCCTTTGGTATGCAGCTTTTGTTTCCCTCAGAGTTAGTGTCTAATTTTTTCTCAGTTTTCTATATAATTCTCATCAACTTATTCTTCAGTCTAGTGCCTGATTTACAATGTTATGTGTCTATCTATCTATATCTTATCATCTATCTATCTTTATCTATCATATATTTATTTATTCACCTTCTATTATCTCTACCTACTCCTTTTTTTTTTAAAGGTTTTTTTAAAAATTTGTTTATTCGAGAGAGAGAGAGAGTAAGAGAGAACATGAGCAAGGAAGAGGAGCAGGGGGAGAGGACAAGCAGACTCTGCACTGAGCACAGAGACTGACACATGGTTCCATCCAGGACCCTGTGATCATGACCTCAGCCAAAATCAAGAATGTAGAGCTCAATTGACTTAGTCACCCAGGTGCCCCTCTACCTATTCTTAAAGTGATGTAAGTATTGTACTTAACTATGTCAGACACTAGTCTAAACATTTATAGATTTACTTAAAGTTCACAAGGGCACTGACAGATAGGTTTTCCATTATCCCCATAATTAATGGGAGGCATAAAGAAAACAAGTAAGTGAAAGAGCCAATTCAACTCCATATGATCTGACTACAGAGTTTTTTTTCCTACCTTCCATCTTACATGCCCTTTTGTTAGTATTCTATCAATTCCACCTCCTTGAAGTCTCTATTTGAGCCTCTGCCACATCTCAGTTGGCCCTATTTGAGTTGGCTGTAGCCTGGTTGCTTAGCAACCATCTGAGGCTCCCCATCATCATCATGGGAACTTCTTTTACTTTTCTTTAATATTGGTTTCTCTATTTTCTGGGTCCTAGGACTCCATCTTCCTTGGTTATCTTCTTCTTTTGGCAGAGTACATCCTCTGCTCACATCCTTAGAAAAGACACATGGAACTAATTTTTTAAGACCTTGCATGTCCGAGTATGTCTTTAGTCTATGTTCACATTGAGATTCTGGCTATGCAAAATTCATGCTGCAAAACGCTGTCTTCAGGCTTGCTCTAGAAATTGCTCTATTATCTTCTGTCTTCAGCGTTGCTATTGACAAGTTTAATGCTATTTTGATTAATTCTTTGTTTGGAACCTGTTTCTTTTCTTTCTTGAGAGCAATTAGCATCTTTCTCTTTGTTCTTAGCATTTTCAAGTTTTACAACCATTCAGGTTGCTGCTGGGCACGCTGGTGCCCAGGTGTGCCTTTAGCCTGGAAATTCATGTCTTTCGGTTTTGAAAAATTTCTTGAATCATTGTCTTCATTATTTCTTCTTTTCTTTATAGTTATTTTTTCTTTTTGTTTTTTTGTTTTTTGAAATTTCTATTATTCAATGTTCAGTGTTTTAAAAAGTCTAAATTTCTGGTCGCTTACATTTTCTCTTTATCATCTGCTGCTTTGGGTAATTGTCTGTTCTATTTTTCAATCCTTCTATCTTTTGTTATTTTTGTTCCATTTTTAACTTCTTTTTTTTTTAATTTTATGTATTATTTAGAGAGAGAGAGAGAGAGAGAGAGCACAGGAAGACAGAGGCAGAGGGAGGAGCAGGCTCCCTGCCAAGCAAGGAGCCTGATGTGGGACTCGATCCCAGGATGCTGGGATCATGACCTGAGCCGAAGGCAGCCGCTTAACCAACTGAGCCACCCAGGCGTCCCCCATTTTTAACTTCTAAGAGCTCTTCTTATATTTTGAGTCTCCTCTTTTTCACCTTAATTTTTAAATAGTATCTCTGTTTATGTGTTTCATGCATTCAGTAATCTTCTTTATCTCTTGTAAAATATTAATGGTAACTGCCTTTGAAGTTTTCTTCCTTCTGACCAAGAGTCAGAAGGAAGTTCTGACCACATACCCTGTGGTATGTGTATTGGCTGTGGGTTCATTTTAGACTGTCCTGACCAGGTCACTGCCTTGGCACAGCAGTTCTCCAATTTTGTAGTATGGGAATCTCTTTACCTTTGCAAAAATTATTGAAGACATCAGAGATTTTAAAAAATAGGGAGTGGAGGGAAAAAAATAAATTGTTTCAGCAGAAGACTAGACTCAAGAGGAATCTCAGCCCAGTATAAGAACTGAAAGTGGATGAAGTATACAACATAAGACTGGGAAAGATAAAAAGTTGGAGAGACTGGCACAAACCACATATTGCCAGATATTGCAAGTACAAGTTAAGGAAATAAGACCTTAGGAAGAAGAACCATGGAAGGGTTTTTGTCCAAAAAGTGATGTAACAAAAATTAGCCTTTTTGGAAGCCCATTCTGGCAGCAGTCTGGAAATGGAATAAAAAAGGAACAAACCTGGAAGCTCTAAGATTAGATGAGGGGCTCTCGGAGGAGTCCAGGGAAGACATAACGTGGACTTTAATAGGGCAGCAGGTTAAGGTGAACAGATTTGAGAAACATTTAGAAGATGGGATCATCACAAATGGTGACAGATTGGATGAAGGGAAGGGGGAAGTGAGACACTGGGATGAGTCAAAGATAATCCTGAGATTTTTGCCTTGAGCAAATGAGTAAGTTATAAATTTTTCACTGAAATATGGAAGTGACAGGTTTATTTATTTATACATGAATTTGTTAATCATGTCAAATTATCTGAGCCAAATTACTCTGGATTCCAAATCTCTAGCATTACTTAATAATTAGCATTTATCATACTCATATTCAAGCCTTTTTTAAAATTATATAGTATATATGAGTATGTGTGTGTGCATACACAAACATATATACATACATACATGCACTCAATTTTTCCTCACAATGTTATGAATTAGGGACTGTTATTTTTCCTCCTTTATATGTAAAAAGTAAATCCACAAACTGGTTAAGTAAACTGTCCAATTACCCACAGCCAAGTATTGGTGCAGGGGTGTGAAGAATTTGACTCTATAGACTGCACTGATATCCACTAGTCTACGGTGCATGTGTGTGTGTGTGTTTCTCACAAGTCTTGGGTTTAGATGCAAATAGATTGATTTTGGAATCCATTTTCTCCTCTGATAATTAAATATTTTCTATTTCCACTTATTCAATCATCAATGACTTACTGAGTAACCTTGTATTTATCACGCTTTGAGTTAGATAAAAATTTAACTTTGAAAGATTTAATTCATGCCTCAAATTCATCAAGCTAGAGGGGATTAGAGGCAGGTGAAAAACAAGGACAATACAGTGTGACAAGGTAGCTTCAGTGGAGTACAGAAGACGGACACCTAAACTAGACTGGACTGGGGGGCTCGGGAGAGGCTTCCTATAGTAGCCAAAGCAGGAGCCATGTTTTAGTGGACAAGAGTCATGTATGTGAAGAGAAGACTAAGAAGAAACTTAAAGACAGAGTGCCACATGTATTGAGAAAAAGTCAACTGAAAAATCAGATAGACTTAGAAAACTCTAAGTTGTACCACTGAGACCTTCCCAACCTCCTTCAAGTCATGGCCCTCATAAAATAATTGAAGATGTTAATATGGCACCCTAGAACATGAAGGAGCTTGCAGGTCAATAGATACATGGGTCAGAACTCAAGACGATTCTGCGATGAGATTCACAATAATCTTGAGTGTCATACTTCTGCTTTTTCAAAAGTATCAATATGCATATTGCCAAAAGCTCAGAATAAATTATGGTATTGAGGCGAGAGCTGTAGAAATAAGTAAGTACTGTGTGTATATACAAATATAAGATATTTTTATTTAAGGCAAGCCTAAATATTGGTTTTGTTAGGAAAGAGGAAATAAAAGCTGGAAGGATGATGTAGAAATAATATTTGTCCCTGTCTTCCCTTTCTTCCATTATTTCTTCCATTAAATTCCATGAATTTAGATTGGTGGGAAATGTTACTACCCACATAAATAAAGAAAAAATTCACATTTTGTCAGGTTGGTGGATTACAAGGAACAGAGAATAATTATCTATTTAATTATATTAAAAGCAAGGGTTCTTGTACTATTTATTTTCTCTGACAATATTATGAAGCAGTTTGTATCTGTCACTTTTTAAACAACTGACCAAACCGTGTAATGCTACTTCTTATAATGTTTATTTGTCATGCTCCTATTTATATGTTAATCATAACAATCAGGATTGAGTAAACTCAAAGATTCTAAAAATTGGACTGCGATGTGGAAAAATCTCAAAATCTGGGGAAGAATTTTGATCTTAACAGTTTTGTTTCAAACCAATTGGCAAAATTTAATGACCAAGCTAATACCAGAGAGCTCCACCTGCTTCTCTGGGGAAACAAGGCCAGACTCAACTGTTAAATGTCAGGGTATAAATGATGTGTCCAGAGAGGAAGAAGAAGTGTAAAAGCTTGGAAATAGGTCTCTGAGGAAGTTGCAACATCATCCCATATCTGAGGTCATCTTGTCCTCAGATCTCAAGGACATTTTTCTCTCTCAGCTGAAGCCTAAGCTTCCCAAGGGAACCACAGAGCACAAAATCACAAATATTAAAGATGGTCTCATTCGATGTCTTCATTTTACAGCTGCAAAAGAAAAAAAAATACTCATGGAAATTGAATAAATAGCCTGAAATAGTTGCAAAGCTAGGATAGAAGTAGGTCTCTGCATTAAACTCTGCTTTATGAACATGTCATTGGACAAGACAGACAGAATGCAGTGATGTCCCTCCATGATTCAATTCCTCACAGATTCCAGAGACCTAAGGTGACTTGGGCTCTGCAGAGAATTCAATCTACAAGTTAAAGATGCCCCTTAAGGAAAAAGATTCCATAATCAAATAAATTTGAAAATTGATGAATTAGCTGGAGGCAAACAGAGATTTCTGTGTGTGGTTGGTTGTTAAATTGGTTAGTTTCTTTTACTGCAGAATTCCTTAGGGCCCTTCTATCAGCATTGATCTCTAAGGGGACATGAAAAACATTATATTCCAAATTTATATGCTATGGAGCATCATTTTCATGGAATCATTTATTATCATTTTAATTCTATGGAGCACAGCATAAGAAATATTAACTTGCAGAATAAAGTTCAAAATGTTTCATCATTGTATTCAAGTTTCTCCATATGAATCCAGGCCATTTTTTAAAATTTAATTTAATTTTTTTTTCAGTGATCCATAATTCCTTGTTTATGTACCACATCCAGTGCTCCATGCAATACGTGCCCGCCTTAATACCTACCACCAGGCTCACCCAACCCCCCCTTAATCCTCCCCAGTCCAGGATATTTTTAATATCTCTACTCCAGTATCACCTCACTCTGTTTTCAGACTTCCCATAAAGTTCATGAATTCTCATATTTGTTGACACTATTTTCTCAAACTGGACTAACCATGCTTCTATCTCTGCTGTGCAGAATTTCATAACCCTTCTTCATGGGATTTTCTCTAATCCTTTCTGTTAAAATTAATTTATGGTCCCCTTTTATTGTTTAGTAGTCCTTTATTTTATTTGACAAACATTTGAAAAGTGCCTATATGTGCCAGATATTATTCTAAGTGCTGGGAATACAACTGTGAACAAAACAAAACAAAACTCACTCTCCCACCAAGCTTACATTCTTGTGTTATAGCAGTGAGGAAAGAGAAAATTTTAAAAATTATTAAGCACACCAGTAATACAACATGGTATCTCTTACATAGTGTTTTTATGATATTTCGGGAGTTCAAACATTTGTCTTCTCTTAACTTGTTGAGAATAATACTACATTAATCTGCTCAGGCTGCCATAAAAAAATACCACAGGCTGGTGGCAAAGGGAGGGATGGCAATGAAATTTATTTCTTATAGTCCTGGAGGCTGGCAGTCCAAGTTCAAGATGATAGCAAAATCGGTTTCATTCTGAGGCCTCTTCTCCCATCTTGTAGGCAACTGCTGTCACTCGGTATGCTCATATGACCTCTTCTCCTAGCTTAAAGTTGGTCACCATCTGTCTGTGCTCACATGTCTTCTTTGTGTACTCCAGGAGAGAGAAATTTCTGGTTTCTCTTCCTTTTCCTATAAGGACACTCATCCCATTGTGGGGCCCAACACTCATAACCCCATTTAAACCTAATTACCTCCCAAAAATATCACCTCCAAATACTATGTCACTCAGGGAAGGAGGGTGGTAGAGCTTCAAAGTACAAATTTGCGGGGGAATGGGAATACAATCAGCCCATAATAATACTCTTTCTCAATTATTTTCATATCTCTCAGAGCTTAGCACATGTTTCCCATACAGGTAGTCTTCAATAAGTATGACTGAATTAATGTCTCAAAAAGAACTATTTCGGAGCATCTAGAGTGGGTATTAGTAGGGCAAAATGTAGTGCCCACAAAAAAAGCATGCCTTGTGAGGAACCATCTGGTGATATTCTGTGCATGAGGCCTTTTTTCTGGGGTGGATGGAAAGGCCTGGAGGAGGATGCCAACCTTTAGGTGGGTTGGCCTCCTCTATTGACTTTGTCAGGATACTCTAAGTGTCCCATATACAGCTTTTGTCAGCAAACCACAAAAAGTAAGCTGTTAAAGCTGTTTTTCAAATTTAACTGGGCTAATTTGCTAAGTGTGGCAATTTATCTTTTATATATATGAAAGGACCAAAACATGTATTTCTCTATGACTCACCCAGGTAGAAACAGAAGTCCCAGGAAAAACCAACAAAATCCTTTCTTATTTAGGCATTTGTACATGAACAATAATGGAAACTGTCTTCTTTCCTATATGAAAAAAAATTACTGTTTTCTGGGCTAGATGGGAAGAATAAAGGTAAATTTTTCTGCATGCCTGGCACACAGTACCAGCTCAATAGAAATTTCTTCCCCAGGCTCTAAAAGCAGGAAGGATATCCTCTATAAACTTTCTAGTACATCATGATTCACCAGCCATTGACTCAACCAGCATCCTTTGAGCTTCCCAGGCAAGCTTGGCTCATCCTTCAGGTGCCACGTGCACAAAAATGAATATAGCATTTAGGGTAACATACTGTTTATTTATTTATTTTTATACATTTACTTAATTATAGATACAAGGACTTCAGACATGTTCCAAAATGTACTCAAGGCAGCATTTGACACACATGATAAAATACATTCAAATATAAATGAGAAATATTCAACTCTAGACTAATGTCTAAATAGACTGGAAGTTTCTAAGACAGAAAATAAACATGCTAGGAGAAAATGTAAGGGATTATATATTTATTTATTTATTTATTTTATTTATAAATAGTTATATATAGCTACCTATAATTTAAATATTACATATATTAAAAAGATCCATCCCCAAAACTAAGAGACAAAAACAGGGGAAAACGTATACAATCCATATAAAACACAAGTGGCTAGGATTCTTTGTAGAGAAAAGATTCTCATAAAGAGTAAGAGAAAGTAGACACTGCCATTTAAATAGTGCTGAAGAACACAAACAGAAAACTGAGGCAAAAGTATAAAAGGAACCAGCAGGGACAGTCTTCGATGTAACCTGAAACCCTGCTGCCAGGTTTAGCATCTCCTAATTTTCTGCCTTCGTTTCTGTTTGCCTGCCAGGCTTGTGTTACCTAATCATCTAATACTGATGACTGATTTGCGATTATGTATTTATAGAGTGAGGAACTTCCATTCATGTCCAAGGCCATCCCTTCTGGACTGTGAGTCATTCAATGGCCATCATTGTGTGATCTTACACAATTACATTGTGTAATCTTCACCCACATGCACGCACATACACACACGTGCACCCGTGTGCACACAATAAATCTACCAGCACAGTGTCTCGCAAACATCAAGAGCTTAAAATAAATTTCTTCCTTCTTTTAAAGTTTTGCCATAGAGAAAAGTACTTCAGAAAGGAGACATCTACAAGAACTAGATTAAGGAGGAAGGAAGAGGGGCGCCTGGGTGGCTCAGTGGGTTAAAGCCTCTGCCTTCGGCTCAGGTCATGATCCCAGGGTCCTGGGATGGAGCCCCGCGTCGGGCTCTCTGTTCAGCAGGGAGCCTGCCTCCCCTCCTTTCTCTCTGCCTGCCTCTCTGCTTACTTGTGATCTCTGTCTGTCAAATAAATAAATAAAATCTTTAAGAAATAATAATGAGGCCAAAATCCAGATGAATTAAAATGGTATCTTTAATTAATATACCATTATTCTAACATAGCATGCTCTATATGTAGCAAGTTCTAAAATAGCAGTTCCCAAAGTAGAATATTATGCCTTCAGGAAGCTTGTTGAAAAGGTTATCTCCAGTCAAATAAG
This sequence comes from Taxidea taxus jeffersonii, assembly GCA_003697995.1. NCBI lineage: Eukaryota > Metazoa > Chordata > Mammalia > Carnivora > Mustelidae > Taxidea > Taxidea taxus. The sequence goes on along the minus strand of ML106184.1, from coordinate 34,667 downwards.
CCTGAGAAATGATGTGAACTCTTTCTCCACTTAGATATTTGCACTGTATTTAATAGATTTATAACTATTAAATGCAATTCTATGTCCCTTATTAAAGTAATTCATTTAATTTTACTTAATCTAGCAACTTCTAATTCTCTAAATCATTTTAACTGTAAGAGGTAAGTGTTTTGTTTTGTTTTGTTAACTGTTAAAATCTCACAGAGCTAGTTTTATGTAGAACATATTTTCAAAAATGCTATACTCCAGCATTTAAGCTAGGTCCTGGATGGAAAATATAATTCTTTTTTCTTTTATAAAACATACATAACATTATCAATGATGAATTTAGTAAGTCTTATGCAATTCATTTATATACTCAGTAGATATATTTGAGGCATTCACTAATGACTGGAAATTGGGGATATAAAAGCCAGATTCTGACCTCATGGAAAAATAGGCAGACAATTAACAGCAAACAGAAGTATTATAATAAGGATGTATAGAATCCTATGAGAAGATGTTCAAAGAATGGAACTCAGTGCTAAGGTAACTAGAAAATTATCAAGACTGTTTACTGGAAATAACATATTCTATAGAGTTTAAAAAATACATATGCATTTATCCAAACACCCCATTTCTCTAAAACTATTCTACTTAAGGTCCTAAGGTAGTGAAGTAATAAGAAGGACCAGTTTGGCTTGTAGGATTTAGAAGATTGTGTTTATCCTTTTGAAGCCCGTAAGAATTTCCCCAGACCACTTGTACATCATCATGCCCTCATCTCACACAAAATAAAGGGCAGCGTTAGCAGGAAAGACCAGGGAAAGGTTCTAATGAATCTCTTTTCAGAAATGGGATTCAAATATTTATCTTTTTTTCTTATAATTTTGAAATTTCATGATCCCTCAGTCCACCATCTAAGCTATACTTCCTCAATATGGAAACATGATAATAATGAAGAGGTTAAATGAGATGTCCTTCTCTTGTTTGGGAAGACAGTAAAATTGCAGTAGTCTAGTGCAAATCCACTCATCAGACTTCTTTGCAAATAAAACTATTCCAAAATTTAACTCACCTGATTTACTGGTAAACCCATTCTATCGATCTAGCTCTCAAGAGAGTAATTTTCAGTATTAGAAACATACTCCTGAGTTTATTTTATTTCTGAATAGTGGAGTTTTGTTTCCTTACTCATTGACACAGACTAGCACACTAGAACAGAAGTTACACATGTGTGATAACTTGGGAAATGAGATTTATATGACACAGTCTTGGCTTTCTATTTGTACAAAATTAAAATGAATTCCACATGCAGAAAGGAAAACAGAAATATCTCACAAGAATTGAGTTCAAGGAAGACTGTCAGAGAACAGAATGATGAGCACATAAAGTATTTCACAACTTTACTTAATGGTCATTTTGTCCTAGCATGTATAAATTGGAACTTTCTAAATAATTAATTCAATGTGCTCCCTCATCACTTTTGGTGTCTTTGTCCATATAGACATGTCCATCAATTAGGTCAAGTTTCCTATGCTCTGCAACTAGGTAACCAGCACTGGTTTTGCCATCTTTCCTATTTTTTTCCTTGAAAGGAAAAAAAAAAGATTTTGAACAAATTTTAAAATGTGGAGAAAACTGTTAAAATGAGCGGTTGTAAAACCATCAAAGAAAATGAAAGAAAACAAAGAGCAGGTTCCTGGTGGAAAGAGAAGCTTGTAAGTATTCTTAGCATAAAACCAATGACTTGATATATTATGAAATTAAATGCCCCTGTTCAAATTCTGACCTAGCTTATGAACTAAATGGATGATGGGTATTAGAGAGGGCACTTATGATGAGCACTTGGTGTCATATGTAAGTGATGTATCACTGAATTCTATTCCAAAAACCAATATTGCTAACAAAGTAAAATTAAAATTAAAAACAAATTCTGACCTGGTTTCCCTTCCACTTTGCAGCAACATATTTGTTTTTGCGTAGAAAGACTTTATGTTTAAAAAGAGGAAGTCAGTGTAATGAAAGCACTACAGTAACATTTGAACAAAAGGCAAACTACAGCAAACCTTAGGGGATTCCAAAGACATCTACCGGGACTTCTCAAATTTTCTATTTGGGGATTTTAGAAACACTCTAAATTTTTAAATCCTTTTCTTAATTTTGTAATACATACAGAAAAGAGTATAATGATGTGTGTTTGCTTGCATGTTTGAATGTGTGTGTGCCTGTGTGTAGTCTGAATAGAAATAAAACAAATGCAATATACACATCACCCAATCTAAGAAATGGAATATTACCACTACCTTAGAGATGCCTTCCTGATTTTACCTCACTGCCCCGTCCAAAGGCAACCACTGTGGTGAATGTTTCATTAATCTCTGCTTTAGCTTTATTTTTGGTTTTCCCAGGGAAAATGTGTATACATAATAAAGTGCCATTTAGTCATTTTAAGAGTTAATTTTTCAGAAAAGACGAATTTTGCCACTATCAGTAAAGGCTTCAGGATAAGACAGGCTGATCAGCATCTCTCCCAGGATTATAATGTGACTTCAGTTTCTCTGAGACATCACAAAACCCCATTTGAGAAAATCAGTGGTCAAGGTCAGAAATAAAACTTGTGAAAAAGTTGGAGCTTTTAGAAAGGCTGTTATGTGGTCCTGCACAGTATGGTTGTGTGATGGGATGGAAACAAGATATGTTTCCTTCTAAGCTTAATTAACATAGCCTACTTTGAATTCTCAGGGTTAATTCTTCTGGGGTGACCTAGGGTGCAGAAGGTAGAGCAAGAACAATCTGGATTTCTTTGTTCACTCATTCTGCTTAGAGTTCAATAGTGCCCTAAAAATTATTTTGGAATTCCCATGCTTCTCTTAGCTGTTGCCTCTTCTCTTCCCTATTTCCTATGTCTTCTGGCTATTTGATTTTTCATTTGTTCTGGTGGAAACTATCTCCCAGTAACTTTCTGAGAAAAGGTCACCTGAGAGCAGATATGGCTGAAAATACATTGACAGCTGATTCTTGTTGTTTGCAATAGCTATGGTCTATGAAGTTGCCATTAACACTGAATTAGGAATACTGAATGATTGCTCTTATGGGAAATGTAGAGTCAGGTTCCTGAGTCTCTGTTCAAAATGTGTTTGTTGACCTATATCAATACCTTACCTTGTTTTATGAGTGTTTCTCTTTAAAGAAATCTTATTTAATGTACAGTTATGTCATTAACATTGTATTCATGGCCAAGAGCACTATAACTCATGTCTGAACAAAGCTTATCTAATGCAAGTATTTTCTCCATAAGGCACATAACAGCCTTCTTACCCTTAGAAACATAAGACACTTTCACACTACATTTGGGATCATTTTAAGCAGTGAAATCTTCAACAAAAAGCATAAAAATGTGGTACTAAATGTACCACCTTTTAAAAGACACTTATTGGGGTGTCTAGGTGGCTCAATCATTGAGCATCTGCCTTTGGCTCAGGTCATGATTCCAGGGCCTGGGATCAAGCCCCACATCGGGCTCCCTGCTGGGTGGGAGGCCTGCTTCTTCCTCTCCCACTCCCGCTGCTCGTGTTCCCCCTCTTGCTGTGTCTCTCTCTGTCAAATAAATAAATAAAATTGTAAATAAATAAATGACACTCATTTACAGATGAGAGCTTAAAAAAGAAAAGAGTGTCACCCAGCTCAACTTCAAGTGGGAATGTGGACATCTGACAAATCAAATTGTTCACAGCTCTGTGCAAATGACTGCAAAAGTATTGTTTTGAGGATTAAAAATAAATTTTAGTGAGTAAATTCACAAATACAGAATCCATAAAAATGAGTGTTGACTCTATTTCATTCCCAAATTTAAATGATTTTTTGACCTCTATACATTTCCATCCTGGAATTAATTTTCTTTCAGAATACTGAAGGCATTCTTTAATTATTCTTTAGCTTATTATTGTTATTATTTAGAAGTCTGAAACCCTATTATTCATTAGTATTTAGTTTTGACCTTTCTATCTGAAAGATAAGAGAATAATCTATTTGTCCCAAGTACTCTGAAATGTCATTACAATGAGGATAGGTGTTTTTTTGGCGGGGGGTTGGGGGGATGTTTGTTTGTTTTTGAAACTTGGTGAGACTTTTTAGTCTAGCTACTCAAACTCTTTAATTATGGAAAAAATACCTTTATTTCATTGATGAACTCCCACTGTATTATTTTTGTTTCTCCTTATGAAATGCTTACCACTCAGACATTGATCATATGGTCCTGGTTCTCTAATTGACTTATGGTTTCTGTCTTGTTTTTATCTCTTTTTCTTTCGTTTCTACTTTTTAGATTATTTTCTCAACTTCAAATTACAAACTTTGTCTTGAGTTTTTCATTTCTGCCATCATGTTTTGAACTTCCCAGAGCTATATTAGTATCCTGTGTCTTCATTGCAGCATCTTGTTTTTGTTTAAAGGGAGCTTTTCTCTTTGTAAAAATCCTAATGACTTTTCAAGAGATTTCTTTTCTGGTATGGCAAACTAACTTGAGGTAAGCCAAAGCTCACACTTGAACCAGAAAAATGACAAACTGAAAGATCTCTTCAAAGTAATTATTAAAGACAGCCAAGACTTGAGGGCCCAAAATTCTTAAGAGAATTGAAACTCAACATGGAAATTTTAATCCATAAGTAGCATGGGTGGAGAGACTGAATTACCTAGCAGGAAATGAGAGATAAAGAGCAGAGATGGTAATATTTCAGCAGCCTTGAGATGCTCAGAAAACAAAAATTGCACTTCAGTGCTACTTAGTTAAAGCCTGGGTCCCATTAAGGAAGAAAGTGCAGAAAACTGGGCATAATAATCTTAGTTGATTATCTTCTCAAGGAACTCAACAGGTCTTAAGCACTAGAGACCTGTTTTTACTTACCTGTTTTTACTATTTTACTGTCAAAAACAAAAGTCACAACCCATTGTGAGTTTATAGCTTATTGTTTAAAGGTTATTGTTAAATACCGAAAGGGATTGGGGAAAGGAACTGGAAATACATTGTTATTTGTCTCTTATGCTACACATAGAACAGTATAATATTACTTGAAGATAGACTATAGTAGCTATGTATGCTGTAAATCCTACAGCATCCAATAAAAAATTTTTAAGATGTTATAGATTATGAGTCAAGAATGAAGATAAAATGGAATCATAAACTAAACACAATCAATCCAAAAGAAGGCTGAAAATGAAAAAAAATGGTGGAATAAATAGAAAGGTGGAATAAATAGAAAGATCTAGCAAGATGGTAGCTATTAAGACAAACATACCAAATACCACCTTAACAGTGCAAACACACTGATTAAAAGGTAGAAATTGTCAAATTGTATAAAAAGTAACCAAGACCCAACTATATGTTTTCTATAAGACACCATTCTATCTTATAGAATGTAAACATAAGTTAAAACTAAAAGAATGAGAAAGGAGACACCATGCAACACACCACACAAAAGAAAGCTAAATTGATTATATTAAGAAAACTAAGTAGATTCAGAACAAGTAGTATTACTATTAACATATTAAATATGTTAATTGCCCAAGACATAAAAACACGTACTGTGTGTACACATAAAAAGTAATGAGAGATTTTTAAATATATGGAGCAAATCTAATAGAAATTAAAGGTAAAATAAATCCACAGTTTTGGTTTGGGACTCTATCCCTTTGTCAGGAATTGATAGAACAAGTAGTAAGGAAGTTGGGATATAGAAAAGCTGACCAACTGTATTAACTAACTACCTGACTGACACAGAGTAGTCTACTCAACAGCAGAATAATACATATTCTCTTCAAGAATATTTTGAGCAATCACCAAGAAAGACCATATTCTGAGTTAGATCTAAATCAAACATTATGTCCATGATCTGCCTGCTGAAAACTATAGAACTCTAATGAAAGAAATCAAGGAAGACTTAAATAATAAAAAGAAATTAGAATCAGCTGGAAGACTCAATATTATGAAGATGTCAGTTTTCCCCAAATTGACCTATCCAATGCAGTGGTTATTAATATCCCAACATAATATTTTTTTCTTTTTTTAATTTTTTAAATTAATATATAATATATAATGTATTATTACCCCCAGGGTACAGGTCTGTGAATCACCAGATTAGCACACTTCAGAGAACTCACCATAGCACAAACCTTCCCCAATGTCCATAACCCAACTTCCCTCTCCCTACCCCCCTCCCCTCAGCCACCCTCAGTTTGTTTTGTGAGATTAAGAGTCTCTTATGGTTTGTCTCCCTCCCGATCCCATCTTGTTTTCTTTATTCTTTTCCTACCCCCTAAATTCCCCACTTTGCCTTTCAACTTCCTCATATCAGGGAGATCATATGATAATTGTTTTTCTCTGATCCACTTATTTCGCTAAGCATAATACCCTCTAGTTCCATCCACATCGTTGCAAATGGCAAGATTTCATTTCTTTTGATGGCTGCATAGTATTCCATTGTGTATATATATATATACACAATGTACATTATACATTGTGTATGTATATATATATATACCACCTCTTCTCTATCCATTCATCTGTTGATGGACATCTAGGCTCTTTCCATAGTTTGGCTATTGTGGACATTGCTGTTATAAACATTCAGGTTCACGTGCCCCTTCGGATCACTACATATGTATCTTTGGGGTAAATACCAGTAGTGCGATTGCTGGGTCATAAGGTAGCTCTATTTTCAACTTTCTGAGGAATCTCCATACTGTTTTCCAGAGTGGCTACACCAGCTTGCTTTCCCACCAACAGTGTAGGAGGTTTCCCCTTTTTCTGCATCCTCGCCAGCATCCGTCATTTTGTGACTTGTTAATTTTAGCCATTCTGACTGGTGTGAGGTGGTATCTCATTGTGATTTTAATTTGTATTTCCCTGATGCTGAGTGATGTGGAGCACTTTTTCATATTGCTGTTGGCCATCTGGATGTCTTCTTTGCAGAAGTGTTTGTTCATGTCCTCCGCCCATTTCTTGATTGGATTATTTGTTCTTTGGGTATTGAGTTTGATAAGTTCTTTATAGATTTTGGATACTAGCCCTTTATCTGATATGTCATTTGCAAATATCTTCTCCCATTCTATCAGTTGTCTTTTGGTTTTGTTGACTGTTTCCTTTGCTGTGCAAAAGTTTTGAGCTTGATGAATTCCCAATAATTCATTTTTGCCCTTCCAGCATAATATTTTTTAAATGTTGACACACTTATTCTAAAATTTGTAGAAAAACTCAAAGGAACCAAAATAGCCAAAACAATCTTGAAATTAGACAAGGCATACTACCTTCTTTTCTTTTCTATTTTTAAAGATTTTATTTATTTATTAGATAGAGACACAGTGAGAGAGGGAAAACAAGCAGAGGGAGTAGGAGAGGGAGAAGCAGGGTCCCCGCTGAGCAAGGAGTCCAATATGGGGCTTGATCTCAGGACCCTAGGATCATGACCTGAGTTGAAGGCAGATGCTTAATGGCTGAGCCACCCAGGCACCCCACCTTATTTTCTGATTTAATATAAAATTATAGTAATCAAGACTGTGATAAGGGTGAAGGGATAAACACAAAGATCAAAGGAAGAAAACACATCGATGTGTTCAGTTGATTTTCTGTTATAAATGCAATTCATTGGAGGGGGGCCTGAGTGGCTTAGTGGATTAAAGCCTCTGCCTCAGATCAGGTCATGATCCCAGGACCCTGGGATCGAGCCCCACATTGGGCTCTCTGCTCAGCAGGGCGTCTGCTTCCTCCTCTCTCTCTCTGCCTGCTTCTCTGCCTACTTGTGATCTCTGTCTGTCAAATAAATAAATAAAATATTTTTTTAAAAAAGGCAATTCATGGGAGAAAAGCAGTTTCTTCAAAAAGGGGTTCAGAATAATGGGATGTCCATATACAAATGAATGAATCTTGACTAGTACTTCACATACTATATGTACTTTACCTCAAAAATGAATTATAGACTTAAAGGTAAAACTATAAAACAAATACAGGAGAAAAATCTTTGTGACCTTGATATACAGTTCTTAGATATGACACCAAAAGCCTTCCTCAAAAAATCTTAATAAATTGGATCCATCAATATTAAAATATTTTGTTCTTGAAAAGATACTGTTAAAAGAATAAAACCACAAGCCTCAGAAAAAGATAAAATATTTACAAATCACGTTCCTGACAAAGAATTTGCATCCAGAATGCTTCAAAACTTAACATTTAAAAAATAAACAAAGGGGGCATACTGGTGTTAAGTCGGTTAAGCATCCACTCTTGGTTTTGGCTCAGGTGGTTCAGGGTCATGAGATCAAGCCCCATGTCCAGCTCTGGGCTCAGCACAGAGTCTGTTTAGAGTTTCTCTCCTCCTCTCTATCTCTCTCTAAAATAAATAAATCTTTAAAAGAAAGAAATCACTTCTTAAAGATGAATAAATAAATAAACCAATTATTTAAATGAGTAAAAGATTTGTATTCAGACTTAATAAGAAAAGATACATAAATGGCAAATAAGCACATGAAAAGATGCTCAACATGATTTCTCATTAAGAAATAGAAACCAAAACTGCAATGAATACCATTATACAACTATTAGAATGGCTTAAAAAAAAATCTGACAGGGGCACCTGGGTGGCTCAGTGGGTTAAAGCCTCTGCCTTTGGCTCAGGTCATGATCCCAGGGTCCTGGGATTGAGCCCCACATTGGGCTCTCCGCTTAGCAAGGAGCCTGCTTCCCTTCCTCTGTCTCTGTCTGTCTCTCTGCCTACTTGTGATCTCTGTCTATCAAATAAATAAAATCTTTTTTAAAAAATCTGACAATACCAAGTACTTTTCAAGTGTCGAGTTCATGAAATGTAAAAAAACTGAGGAACTGTCACAGACCAAAGGAGAGTTAAGGAAACATGACACTAAATGCAATGTGGAATCCTCAAGTGAGTCCTAGAATACAGTAATGATATTAATTTAAAAAAACTGATAAAATCTGAATGAAGTTGGACTTTGATTAATATTAATGTACCAGTATCAGTAGAACTGAACCAAGAGAACTAACTAGTAAAAGGAGTTCTTAGTACAGAAAGAATATGATTGAGATCAGAACAGAAATGCATAAAGAAATGAAAAGTAAAGTTAATGTGCAATAATGATACACTACAGGATTTGAATTTGAAAAAACAAATAGGGTATGTTCCCTCCAGAGGTGCTAATTTTTATAAATCCTTTTGAAAAAAATTAAAATCAGAGAGTAGCGGGGGAAGAGTCAAGATGGCGTAGAAGTAGCAGGCTGAGACGGCATCAGGTGGCAGGAGATCAGCTGGATAGCTTATTAAACCATTCTGAACACCTACAAATCCAACAGGAGATTGAAGAGAAGAAGAGCAACAATTCTAGAAACAGAAAATCCACCACTTTCTGAAAGGTAGGACCAGCGGAGAAGTGAATCCAATGCAACGGGAAGGTAGACCCCGGGGGGAGGGGCTGGCCTGGCAAGCGGTGGAGCAATGGAGCAAAAAATCAGGACTTTTAAAAGTCTGCTCCATGGAGGGACATCACTCCAGAGACTAAGCTGGGGTGAAGACGCTCACGGGGTCCCCGTGGGGTCACAGAAGGACCAGGGGTGTCTGAGTGTCACAGAGCTCACAGATATTAGAGCAGGGAAGCAGGCTGTGGAGACAGAGCCGAGGAGTGAGCTCTCAACTCGGCATTACCTTGAGCCGTAATCCGTGACACAGGCTGGTGCTCTGTGCGTGGGGTCCCCACAAGATCCGGGGAGACTCCAACTTGGGAGAGCCCAGGGATCTGCGGGGTTTGGAGACTCCAGGTGGGACTCTGTGCCAGAGACAGAGATGCTTGGTCACAGGATGGGTGACCTCGGAACACAGCCAGAGGCCAGTGAGAAGGGAGTGATTGTGCGCGATTTTCTCCAAGCGTGGCTGGAGGCTGGGGAGATGGGAGTGATTAAGTGCTTTTCTCTGAAGGCGCACTGAAGACTGGGCCCCAAGCTCTCGGCTCCTCCGAGCCGGAGATTGGGAGACCACCATTTTCATTCCCATCCTCCGAAACTCTACGGAAAGAGTTCAGGGAACAAAAGCTCCTAAAAGTGAACCTGAGAGGATTACTTAGCCTGTCCCCTGGTAAGGGCGGTGCAATTCCGCCTGGGGCAGAGACACTTGAAAATCACTACAACAGGCCCCTCCCCCAGAAGATCAACAAGAAATCCAGCCAAGACCAATTTCACTTATCAAGGAGAACAGCGAAATTCCAGAGGAGGAGAAAGCAAAGCATGGAATTCTTGGCGTTCTCCCCATGAATCTTTAGTCTTGCAAAGTGAATTAATTCTTTTTAATTTTTTTTCTCTTCTGCTATTTTTTTTAACTTTTACCCTCTCCTCCTTTAACCTTTTTTAACTAGTTTATCTTAATAACTTTCTTAAAAAAATATTTTTTGAACCTTTATTATTATATCCTTCACTGTATCTAACTTTATTCTTTGTATACTCACAGGGTTTTTTTTTTCTTCTAAAAAATTTTGGGGTACAACTTCTTCTAATAGATCAAAATATACCCCAAATCTACTACCGGGCTTGATCTAGTCTCCAGCCCAAGCAAGTTCTCTCCACTTTCTTTTTTTTTTTCATTCTCCCTACCAACTTACCTTATCAACTCCTTTGTTAGGAAAAAAAAATTTTTTTTTCATCTTTATATGCATATTTCATCCCTTCATTGTGTTTACCCTTATATATGTTTTTCACTCTTTAAAATTTTGGGAGGTAGTTTCTTCTAAGAGACCAAAATACTCCCAAAATTAAATGGGTGACCCTGTTCTAGTCACCAGTCTAATATATATATTTTTTCTTTTTTTATATTTTTTCTTTATTTGTGCTCTCTTCTTTTAATTTTTTTTCTCTTTTCTGAACTTTTTTTTACCCCCTTTCTCCCCCCCATGATTTGGGGTCTCTTCTGATTTGGTTAAAGCATATCTTCCAGGGGTCTTTGCCACCCTTTTAGTATTACATTTGCTCCTTCATATATTCTTATCTGGACAAAAAGACAAGGCAGAAAAACTCACCACAAAAAAAAGAACAGGAGGCAATACTGAAGACTAGGGACCTAATAAATACAGACATTGGTAATATGTCAAATCTGGAATTCAGGATGACGATTCTCAAGGTTCTAGCCGGGCTTGAAAAAGGCATGGAAGATATTAGAGAAACCCTGTCCAGAGAAATAAAAGCCCTTTCTGGAGAAATGAAAGAACTAAAATCTAACCAAGTTTAAATCAAAAAAGCTATTAATGAGGTGCAATAAAAAATGGAGGCTCTTACTGCTAGGATAAATGAGGCAGAAGAAAGAATTATATATAGAAGACCAAATGACAGAGAATAAAGAAGCTGAGCAAAAGAGAGACAAACAACTACTGGACCATGAGGGGAGAATTCGAGAGATAAGTGATACCATAAGATGAAACAAAATTAGAATAATTGGGATTCCAAAAGAAGAAGAAAGAGAGAGGGGAGCAGAAGGTATATTGGAGAAAATTATCATAGAGAATTTCCCTAATATGGCAAACGGAACAAACATCAAAATCCAAGAGGTGCAGAGAACCCCCCTCAAAATCAATAAAAATAGGTCCACACCCCACACCCCACCACACCCCACACAAAATCAATAAAAATAGGTCCATAAGTCTTAGCAACAAAGAGAAAATCCTGAAAGCAGCACGGGACAAGAAGTCTGTAACATACAATGGTAAAAATATTAGATTGGCAGCAGACTTATCCACAGAGACCTGGCAGGCCAGAAAGAACTGGCATGATATATTCAGAGCACTAAACAAGAAAAACATGCAGCCAAGAATACTATATCCAGCTAGGTTATCATTGAAAATACAAGTAGAGATAAAAATCTTCCAGGACAAACAAAAACTGAAAGAATTTGCAAACACCAAACCAGCTCTACAGAAAATATTGAAAGGGGTCCTCTAAGCAAAGAGAGACCCTAAAAGTATTAGATCAGAAAGGAACAGAGACAATATATAGTAACAATCACCTTACAGGCAATACCATGGCACTAAATTCATATCTCTCAATAGTTACCCTGAATGTAAATGGGCTAAATGCCCCAATCAAAAGACACAGGGTTTTAGAATAGATAAAAAAGAAAACCCATCCATATGCTGCCTACAAGAAACTCATTTTAGACCCAAAGACACCTCCATATTGAAAGTGAGGGGGTGGAAAACAATTTACCATGCTAATGGACATAGGAAGAAAGCTGGGGTGGCAATCCTTATATCAGATCAATTAGATTTTAAGCCAAAGACTATAATAAGAGATGAGGAAGGATACTACATCATACTCAAAGGGTCTGTCCAACAAGAAGATCTAACAATTTTAAATATCTATGCCCCTAACATGGGAGCAGCCAACTATATAAACCAATTAATAACAAAATCAAAGAAACACATTGACAATGATATAATAATAGTTGGAGACTTTAACACTCCCCTCACTGAAATGGACAGATCATCCAAACAAGATCAACAAGGAAAGAAAGGTCTTAAATGACACACTGGACCAGATGGACATCACAGATATATTCAGAACATTCCATCCCAAAGCAACAGAACACTCTTCTCTAGTGCCCATGGAACATTCTCCAGAATAGATCAAATCCTGGGTCATAAATCAGGTCTCAACCAGTATCAAAAGATTGGGATCATTCCCTGCATATTTTCAGACCACAGTGCTCTGAAGCTAGAACTCAATCACAAGAGGAATTTTGGAAAGAGCCCAAATACATGGAGACTCAACAGCATCCTTCTAAAGAATGAATGGGTCAATCAGGAAATTAAAGAAGAATTGAAAAAAATCATGAAAACAAATGATAATGAAAACACAATGGTCCAAAATCTGTGGGACACATCAAAGGCAGTCCTGAGAGGAAAATATATAGCAATACAAGCCTTTCTCAAGAAACAAGAAAGGTCTCAAATACACAACCTAACCCTACACCTAAAGGAGCTCGAGAAAGAACAACAAAGAAAGCCTAAACCCAGCAGGAGAAGAGAAATAATAAAGATCAAAGCAGAAATCAATGAAATAGAAACCAAAAAAACAATAGAACAAATCAACAAAACTAGGAGCTGGTTCTTTGAAAGAATTAATAAGATTGATAAACCCCTGGCCAGACTTATCCAAAAGAAAAGAGAAAGGACCCAAATAAATTAAATCATGAATGAAAGAGGACAGATCACAACCAACACCAAAGAAATACAAACAATCATAAGAACATATTATGAACAACTCTATGCCAACAAATTTGACAATCTGGAAGAAAAGAATGCTTTCCTAGAGACATATCAACTGCCAAAACTGAACCAGGAAGAAATAGAAAACCTGAATAGGCCCATAACCAGTAAGGAGATTGAAACAGTCATCAAAAATCTCCAAACAAACAAAACCCCAGGGCCAGATGGCTTCCCAGGGGAATTCTACCAAACATTTAAAGAAGAACTAATTCCTATTCTCCTGAAATTGTTCCAGGAAATAGAAATGGAAGGAAAACTTCCAAACTCATTTTATGAGGCCAGCATCACCTTGATCCCCAAACCAGAAAAGGATCCCATCAAAAAAGAGAATTGCAGACCAATATCCTTGATGAACACAGATGCGAAAATTCTCACCAAAATACTAGCCAATAGGATCCAAGAGTACATTAAAAGGATTATTCACCACGACCAAGTGGGATTTATTCCAGGGCAGCAAGGTTGGTTCAACATCCGCAAATCAATCAATGTGATACAATACATTAACAAAAGAAAGAACAAGAACCATATGGTACTCTCAATAGATGCTGAAAAAGCATTTGACAAAGTACAGCATCCCTTCCTGATCAAAACTCTTCAAAGTGTAGGGATAGAGGCCACATACCTCAAGATCATCAAAGCCATCTGTGAAAAACCCACTGCAAATATCATTCTCAATGGAGAAAAACTGAGAGCTTTTCTGCTAAGATCAGGAACACGGCAGAGATGTCCGTCATCACCACTGCTATTCAACATAGTACTAGAAGTCCTAGCCTCCACAATCAGACAACAAAAAGAAATTAAAGGCATCCAAATTGGCAAAGAAGAAGTCAAACTATCGCTCTTTGCAGATGATATGATACTATATGTGGAAAACCCAAAAGGCTCCACTCCAAAACTGCTAGAGCTTGTACAGGAATTCAGTAGAGTGTCAGGATATAAAATCAATGCACAGAAATCAGTTGCATTTCTTTACACCAACAACAAGACAGAAGAAAGAGAAATTAAGGAGTCAATCCCATTTGCAATGGCACCCAAAACCATAAGATACCTAGGAATAAACCTAACCAAAGAGGCAAAGAATCTATACTCAGAAAATTATAAAGTACTCATGAAAGAAATTGAGGAAGACACAAAGAAATGGAGAAATGTTCCATGCTCATGGATTGGAAGAATAAATATTGTGAAAATGTCTATGCTACCTAAAGCTATCTACACATTTAAAACAATGCCTATCAAAATCCCATCCAATTTTTTCAAAGAAATGGAACAAATAATCCTAAAATTTATATGGAACCAAAAGAACTCAAATAGCCAAAGGAATATTGAAAAAGAAAGCCAAATTTGGTGGCATCATAATTCCAGACTTCAAGCTCTATTACAAAGCTGTCATCATCAAGACAGTATGGTACTGGCACAAAAACAGACACATAGATCAATGGAACAGAATAGAGAGCCCAGAAATAGACCCTCAACTCTATGGTCAACTAATCTTCAACAAAGCAGAAAAGAATATCCAATGGAAAAAAGACAGTCTCTTCAACAAAGGTGTTGGGAAAATTGGACAGCAACATGCAGAAGAATGAAATTGGACCATTTCCTTACACCACACATGGAAATAGACTCAAAATGGATGAAGGACCTCAACATGAGAAAGGAATCCATCAAAATCCTTGAGGAGAACACAGGCAGCAACCTCTTTGACCTCAGCCGCAGCAACTTCTTCCAAGGAACAACACCAAAGGCAAGGGAAGCAAGGGAAAAAATGAACTCTTGGGACTTCATCAAGATCAAAAGCTTTTGCACAGCAAAGGAAACAGTCAACAAAACCAAAAGACAACTGACAGAATGGGAGAAGATATTTGCAAACGACATATCAGATAAAGGGCTAGTATCCAAAATCTATAATGAGCTTAGCAAACTCAACACCCAAAGAACAAATAATCCAATCAAGA
Source organism: Taxidea taxus jeffersonii (assembly GCA_003697995.1). Lineage (NCBI taxonomy): Eukaryota > Metazoa > Chordata > Mammalia > Carnivora > Mustelidae > Taxidea > Taxidea taxus. The sequence goes on along the minus strand of ML106184.1, from coordinate 19,428 downwards.
AATGGGCAGAGGACATGAACAGACATTTCTGCAAAGAAGAC